>JAZGTI010007001.1:0-22392 GCA_036877585.1 Botia kubotai | reverse complement strand
CTGAACGCTTTACTGTTTTATGTCATTCCGCCACGGCAATTGTTGAAACAATACTATTAGGGAGTTATCATTTTCCATAGCAGTCATGTCACGGCAGGCTCTGGTAATGATCACACGCTCAGTCAATCTTTTCCTCCGTCACTTTCACTTACACGCACACACTGCCTTGTTACTCCAGTCTGAAACAGCCCAAGGCATCGTCATTTTCGAATTAGTAACAGAGGTTTGGACGCATCTTTTGAACTAATAATGATAGATGCTAGACATGTGGTGCAGGAAAGTAGTTTCACACAAAAGGGGCCACATCTTAGCGTCTCCGTAATTATTTCTATACTTTCCATTGTCTGTTGGTCGTATACTATGTGGATATACACTGTATACACTGGGTTGTATATAAATATATATATATATATATTTAGTATATATTTACACATTTAGTAGCTTTTGTAGTTTATTAACATTACTATATTTGTTGTTACAAATGTGGTCTTTATCTGATATTTTTTTTGTTGAACTGTAAGGGAATTTAAGGTCTGCTTTAAAACAAGTCAATGGATTGTGAAAACATCTCATGATCTATTAATACAGCTCATTACTGCGCTGGCGATTGCCAGTACGCGCGTGTCCTAATTTAAACACTCTGGACAGGCTGATGGCAGACAGAAGCTCTATGCAAATGCGCTAAAGAATCTCTCAGAAGCTGCTCCACCTCCCTGTCCTTCAGATGTTTATTCAGATGATACACACAGACAGACTGAGACTTCATTTTTGAGACTAGCGCTGTGTCTTTGCAGTCAGTGGGCTCGATGAGAGCGGCTTTGTAAACTCCACTAAAGCTGCTGTTAAAAAGAATGAAGCTTCGGGGCCAAACGACACCATGATCGGTGATGATCGAATGAGCAGAGACAGTGCGGTAACCCACTGACGATCCCCTCTGTAGATCATCTGACTAAACCCTGGGCACATTAAGCTGTATGTATTATGCTGTATGTGCTGTGTGTGTATGCCTGTGTTTGTTTATGTGTGTGCCTGTGAAATTATGTGAGTAATGCAAGGCCCTAAGGCAAGTATACAATAGTAATGGCTTCTCTGTACTTCACTGGCATTTCTGTTGAGATTTTTAAACTCAAAGAGGCCCCCCACAGGGCCCCAGATCAGCAGTCAGACTGAAGAGTCTGTAGATGCCAGATGCCTTGACTTTTTATTTCTGTGGTTTTAACTTGTTTATAGCTACAATCAGATGTATTTGAGTGTATAGAAAAGCTGAAGGATAAAGTTTTTAAAAGTCAAAGGCATCCACTAAATGCTCCTTGTGCATTAAGCTACACTTACAAAGACTAAAACTGGTAAAAATGCTTGCGTATTTTGTGGAAAGCATTTCTTGCAGCAACTTGCCATTTGAATTCGGATTCTTTTACTTTTAACATATTCTGTCACTGCCAATCTATCCTTGTATGAATTTGTACCATCTCATTTGTACATTGTCATATGATTTGCTTATGGCCCAGTGATGGTTAGGTTAAGGAGTGCTGTAAGGGGTGGGGTTCTGGCAAATTACTTGTTTTTATACAAAAACAAGCTGTACAAATTCATGTGAAATCACAAAAACAAACAGCTATGAATTGTTAGATCAGGTCTGGAATAACAATCTATGCTCAACTCATATTCATACAGTACAACTATCTAAACTAAACTACAGCAGAACTAAATTTTGTAGGGAATAAATGCATCATTATTAAAGAATACGAAGCTTTGATAGTAAGTTTGCCAACCGCCATGAGTAATGCAAATCTCCCCTTTCAACTGAACCTCAAGCATGTACTGAAGTAAATCAAAGTAAATCACAATCGGTTGATTAAATGAACTCAAATATAATAAAAATGTAATGAAATAAATAATTAGCAGCCCATAATCTTTCTAATTTTGCATGTATCACACTGTCATTTTGTTGACGTAAACAGCAGAATAACGAGGAACCGTGAACATCAATATCTCCATGCAGATATTAGTCATCCATGATGCAGCACTAAAAAACTTAATTGACGTGGGCTTGCACTCCTACAGGATCTTGTTATTCATGCTAAAATGCTATTGCACCGTTCTCACCCATATGTGTGTCGTGAGTCAACACCCTCAACGCCCAACTGACTCCGCTAATAACGTAAAGACATCTGTTATGTATACAACATTTTAAACTAATCTGTCAAAGTATGAAATACGCATTAAACTTCGAAATGCATTTCCGGGAATGTCATTGGATATATTCAGCATATAAACCACTTTGTCAACATTTAGTATGTTAGCAATCAAATATCCCAAAACAGCATTGGCTGCTTTTAAAACCTGTACACTGGTGTTAAATTGGGATTATGGAGGTGGGGATCCCTAAAATAAAGCACCTCTCAGCCACACTGAATCGCACAAGCACTGTGGTAAGGCATTTGACATGACAATGTGAAACTAACAGCGAGAGGAGCGTGTTAAGAGAGGTGAGGAGCTCACACTACATTTATAACACTGCATAACCACAACGCCTGATTTCATAGCAGAAACGTGAAAGTCAGACCAAAACACAAAGCTACAGAAATGATATTATCATATCATATGATATTATCAGGAAAAATAACGTATTTTATTTTATCATTTTACAAAGCATTATGATTAATCCATTTTTTGTGTATTTTAATCAATTTCTCCCCAGAACACACAACTATTGTTCTATGCTCCAACACTATAACATATATAACATAACATAACATAACATAACACTATAACAACACTATAACATATAACTATAGCTAAAACTATAATATATTATAGTAATCAACATAAGGTAGGTAGCTATTTATCTAAAGGTAGATAACATTAATTTGTTTGCCTCCGGTAGCCTGTAAAAAAACTCACTGCTAAGAAATTGGTGACACGATTCTTGGTTCCCTGGTAACAGTGGCTGGTTTCTCTAGCATTGTGGGTAGTGAAGTATATCGCTAGGAATTTTAAAGATAAAAATCACAGATTTAATATGATCTAAACCACCCTTTGTGATGTTTAATATTATTTCATTGATCACATCCTCATAGACATTTAAGAATAAATCCTTCCAGCTGTGTGACATTGGTAAGACAGGATTTCAGGATCTTACACCTCACACAGTGTTTGTGCTTCCTGTGCTAGTTTGTTCTGAGTTGGGAACATGTGATGACAGTAGCGTTGTGTTCCTGCAACCCTGGAGTCACCGTGGGTGTGCCAGACCACATGGCACAAACACAGTGACCAGATGAAGGACAGAAATATAAGAACACAAAGCTCTTCTTCGCCATCACCATCTCAGCAATGACATCACTGCAGGAACAGTCATTACCCCTGAGCTGGACTGAAGGGGAGGTGTAATGTATGAATGGCATCACAAAACGGACGCCACGCCATTCAACCTCAGCCCCAGAAAACAGATGATTAATGTGCTTCCATGTTTTCTAACAATAATAACTTCTGTTTGTTAAGTCGTCATAATATAAGTCATCATAGTAACACTACAATAAGATTCCATTTGTTAAAATGTGTTAACTACCTTAGTTAATAAGAACTAACAATGAGAACAATACTACAGCATTTATTCATCTTATTTTGCTAATTTGAACATTTAACACATTTTTCAATGTATACATTGTATCCAATTTAAAAGTATTGCAATTGTATTGCATTAACTGACATTAACAAAGATTAAGAAACGTGTACAAATAAATTGTTCATTGTTAGTTCAGGTTGGTGCAGTTAATGCATAAACTAATGTTAACAAATGGAACCTTATGTAAAGTATTACCATTATCACTTATTTGAAGTTTCAGACCTAAATATTTCAGATTTCTACAGAACAGATTAATAAGGATTAATAATCTAGGCACGCATTTTAAAGATTAATGTACAAGGACATTCTTTAGGCAAGGGCTTACAGGGTGCTTAGATAAATGAAACAAAGCGCATAGATATTTTTTCATTTACTTCATTGTAACTGGCCGTTCGATAAATGATCACGTGAAATAATATTTTTGTATCAAGGCCCATCCAAAATTACCCCACTGATCTGAGTAATGACAGTCAAGCCGAGCAATGCGACACTCTCCACCCCTGCAGATTATGCTCAGAAACGTCCCCTAATCCTCATTAGGGTCTGTTTAATGACTACTTACAATTCAACGGGGATCTATTATCAGCCATTAAACACAGGGTCTTGCGCCCGACTAATTGGATTAATTTCTATGATAAATAGGAAAACTAAATTTGTAACGCAGCATTTATGATGCATTTCTGTAAACAATAGAAGAAGCCACAATTGGCAATTTCACAGCTGCATCTATTCCGCAATTAAGTTTGCTTTGGATAGCAGGACTGCAGAAAATCGTATTATGCATTCAGCAATGAATCTAAAAAATGTGTTTTCTGTGCATAATTGGACGTTAATGTGGCGCAATGCAAAACATGGAAAATAGTCCAGTCAAGACCAATATTGCGCTGGCCTCTCTAGAACCGACCCAGCAGCAACATGTACAATTAACAAATGAACCTCCAGTCTCACAATTATTTTATTTTTATAAAAATAACCCCGATTACACACCGCAAACACTTTAGTTTTCCGTGTGTCAAACACCAATTTTGCATGATAATTACAATATTGTGCTCCACACAACATCTTCATTAACACTACCCCACCTCATCACTTTATCAGCATCACCCCCACCTGAGCATTAGAATCTGCTAATTTTTTTGACACCCACTTCCCGGGAAAACCATAAGGTGTCATTTTATTCAAATCAGACTTTCAAAACAACATTATATTCCAGAGATCATCCGTAACATTTTAATGCTGTTAATACTTCTATTAGCATCTTTGTGTCATGGCTAAACAAAGCCTGCTCTGTTCCTGCTTTAAAATAAACACTAGGGTGCAAAACACAAGACCAAAACACAGACTTCTTTTGATACAATAGCGATACTTTGGCAGGTTGTGTAGGTCAGTCTAGCAAAGTAGAATATCAGATGAGAATGAGAATATAAGATGAGAATATCAGAACAAATGAGACAAACTACAGATAAATTGTTATATTGTAAAATTGATGTTGTTTATCTCTTTAGCAGTAAGTGTTGTGTTTTTTGTAATGTTGCTGGGGATTGTTCTAATGCAGTGCTACCCTATCTAGTGACTCTGCATGCACCCATTCCTGCACTGAAGTCCTGTGAACAGAATTTTGGCTACATTCCCAAAAAATAAATGAAGTTGAATACAACCGCAGCAGGCTGTGATCCTGAATTTTTCATACTGTGTAAAAGTGGAGTAGCGTTTAAATATAATAGCTAGCCTTGAACTGAATAAAACATCAATTCATTTCAGCTTTCAAGAATGAGTAATGTTAAGGCTGGCTAAAACACGCCAAAATAGTAGCACCAATTATGTTGTTTGAAACTTTACAGCGAAAGCAACAAGCAATGAAAAACAGGAAAGAAGAAAAAAACTGAAAAACCTCAACAATATAGAGATCAAAAAGAGGAACAGAAGAGTACCACTGTGCCAACAACATAAACAGTACAGGTGTTCACAGGTTTGGGAATTTCTAAATGATTTTACATCCAGGTGTCATCTATTTGGTTTAATGTCTCAGTAGTAGATAATCCAGTAGGCTTCTAAAGGCAAGTCCTTCTATAACCCCTGCCAGATCGTAATTAGGGGCATAAGTAATCCCCATCTGAACACAGAGCGCTAATCTCCCTCTGCCAGTGTTAATTGCCCGTTTTGTGACAAATCAGGCCAAAACGCAGGAGAACACATGCCTGGTTTTCCATGCTGTTTACAAACAGATGTCTGAGTGGGGACAAAACAAAGGCATATCATGTCCTCAGCATTTGAGATCTTAGAAACAGAAATCTTTATATCCATTGTTTTGAGCAGTCGCTGACACGGATAGTGTAGTACTAACTTTAACAGACCACTGAAAATTCCTGTTGTTTTGATTTGCATAAGCTTCTAATTCAATCGATCATAAACTAATAAGCAAAACTGCAGGTTATGGAAGCAGTAAATATTAGATGCAGTTTCTGCAGAAAGAAATCAAGAAAGTTCATGTGATGTATTGCTGCACAGTGAGTGGTTTGCTAAAAAGAAGTTAATATGCTCCCTGCACTCAAATTCAAAAACGAAATTTGAGAAAACGTACAAAATTAATGCAACCAGCTTCAGGGCCTTTTAGTGTTTACTCAGATGTAGGGCATATCATAGTACAACATGAACATGGTACAATAAGTTAAACTCACCCAAAATACTGATTTTTACTATGGATGCCCAACAATAATTAAAATGTTATACTTTTAATTCAGTTAATTACACATATCAATATTTGTCTGTATTGACTGGCCTAGTAATGGATTCTGTAATACTATAGTTTGTTTCAGGGTCGCCAGCTGTTTAAAATAGCAAGTGCTAAAGCCTGTTTGAAAAGACAGTCATGTCGCCACATGATGATGTCATGTGCTAATTAGCATATTAATGATGTCATTGCATCATATTTCTATTCTGTCTAATGTGGGCACTTTCCATCTGTTTCGCTTCTCCACTGCTTTCTGTGCCGACATACTGTGTTGTAATACAGCGGAATGTTCAATAAAGTTGTTCCCATTCACATATTTTCTGTTTCTGTTGTCAGACAATGGATCGAGTATGAAATATTGTGGCTGAAGGCGACCCATTAAAACGACATGTTAACTAGAAGCCATTTAGAACCTGCTGCTCTGCTGAATCCCTGACAAAATCACCACAGACATAAGTTACAGACGACAGCTGTGCAACGATTTTGGATATATTTACATGTAAAACGATCATTAGAGAGTATGTTAGAAGTCAAATAAGTCTTTCTTATTTGTTTCACACAGTGCACAGCCTCAGTCTGGATTAAATAGGACAAACCTGCACTGCTGTCCACTGAAGTCTGAAGTTTGTCCAAAAGTCACTAGATTTGTTCTTAGTTCCTTAAAAAGTCACTAAAAAGTCACTACAATGGCAACACTCGTTTGTTAATCTATCAGAGGATAACTGGGATTTTTTTTTTTACTTAACTAGTTGGTCTAACAAAATGGAGGCTTATTTATTTGTTTTAAGTGAGGTCCTGCAGAAGCCTCTGTACTCCATTCACATTCACACCTATGTGTGAGACCTATGTGTGTATTTCCATATTAGCCTCTGGCTGCTTCACAACCCAAGAGAATAACTAAACATTTCTCTGTAGGGCCAGTTTAAGTTTACAGGACAGGTTTTTGAAGATCTAATTAGGCAACTAGAAACTAAATCCACTAAATATATGCCTAATGGTCCGACTTCCAAATTTGACCACGGAAACTCATATATACATATGCTAGTTCACATACTAAATGTTTAAACGGTCATTGTGTGTTTAAACGGTCAAATGTTTTTAAACAAGGTACTTGGCTTTTGGTTACCCTAACCTTCTAATACTGGAAATTGTACTTGTAAATGTAGCTTTGTATTCTTGGCTTCTGGTTCTTAGGGCAAAATGTTAAATGCTCTCTCTCTTTGTAGGTCACTTTGGATAAAAGTGTCTGCTAAATGAATAAATGTAAATAAAATAAAAACAAAAATACATAAAACCAAATACCTTGAAATCATTTTCCCACTATTCAGTTAGGATGCTACAGTAAAAGTACAATGTTACCAAAGGTCAGTCCCTAAGGCGGGTCAAAACAACAAGCTCTTTATTGCATCTGTAATGCAGGACAGGGAGGTCAGGCCATTGGCAGCATGATAAAGCCGTACTCACGAATGCTGGCAGTCACTGTAGAGGCCTGAGCAGAGGTATAACGCCTGAGAATTTCCAGAGGTTAAAAACAAGTCAAGCAGCAGCGTTTTGGAGGCGCTTAAGGGAACGTTTGGTGGATACTGGTAAGCTTGCAACAAGGGAATTGTGGTAGGCTTGCCGTGAAAAGACTAGCACCTGAACAAGAAACTAAGTAAAGCCGCGGTCAAGGAATGGTCTTATTTTTCTTTTGTACTTGCCTAGTTACAGGAACCACAGGGACAGACACCTGGGAGCAGCCTGAGGTAAATGGCTTGCTCAAGAGCACAATGCAGACAGGATATCTCAGTGATTGTCCAGTCCAGGGCTTCGGGGCACTTGTTTCTGAGCTCAGGCTATCAACCTGTATGTTGTCAACTCAGATATACCAATAATAAAACAACAAAACACAACGAGCTCTACACACTGCTGCCCAGGAAATCGTTCTTTTCCCTTTTCTTGCAGCACAGGAACTTAATATGGTCTCTTTTATTTTTTTTATATATTTTTTTTGTGCATCTCTATTAGTTGATTCCTAAATGGCTGTACTAGTTCCTTTTGAATGCCTTGCATGATTTCTTAATATTGTAGGCGTAGACAGATTCTTGCCTACAACCACCAAGTGCTTGACATTAAAAAAGACTATTATTATTTCCTGTAATGCTTATTCTAAATCCCATGTACCATTTATGCTTGCTTAAATGCAGTATGCATTGTAAGCAAGCACTTCTCTGGCCTCCATCTGATTCATAGTATCACAATGACACACAGACATCATGCAAGAGAGGAACTGTGATGAGAATTGCTGCTCCTACATTAGAAGAACCGGATGTTTAAGGTCACTACGGTGGGTGACAAGGTTAAGTGTCTTCATCCTGGTGCTGATGAAAGGAAATTATATTCTCTAATTGACCGACATCCTGTCTTACATGTTTCTTGCCCTCTTTGAAGAGCACTTGAACTCTGTCTAGTTGTTCCCTTCACTGGCTTTCTGTGTTGCTGTCTGTATGACGATCCCTTTCTCTCTTTTTCTTTCATAGCCCTTGCTCTCTATTTCTTTTTCGCTCCTCCTTTGACTCTTTGTCTGAGCAGAAACGAAAACGTATACTCGCCCTGCGTAACTGCAAACTGACAGCTCATTAAATCCACGGCGATGGAGTTCAATCCTGAGCGATCTATTCATCTACTCCAGAACTCTGGCCTCTCGTCAGCCACCCCCTCTTTCATTAGCTAGAACAAAAGCCTGTATGGCAGAATTCATTAAGGACAATCAAACACTGCTCCACTGGGGCCATTTAATGCAAGTTCAATTATTAAAGTTATCATTATTATTAATACGCGTTAGCAGAAGGTGTCTGTGTAAGGTGCACTGATGACAATATTGAATCATTAATCGTTTGGTGGAGGCAGACCGATGAGGTCTGCAGGAAGATCTGGGTGGAGGTCTTCTCTCCAGAGAACGTTATGCATCTCACAGCAGATTAAGAATAATGAGAGTTTAAGGAAGTTTTTTGAAGGAGTACTTAGAACAAGCCAAGTACAAGTTTCTGAAAAACAAAACTGGAAAAAGAACTTCCTGTTAGCTATTAGCTTTCATTAACCATGAGATTCATGACATGATAGCGAGGCCCTATCCTCCCGAACTGGGCACATTTTTGTCCTGATATAATGAACATGAAGTATAACAGAACAAAGGAATCAATCATTGTTTCAATCAAAGAAGTCTACAGTATCTGCAGAGGGCAATGTTGTGCTTGGCTGGTCCTTACCATCCAGACATTCTGATCTACGAGGCTTTTAGGCAGCATAAAGGTATTATTACAGCATCTTCCAGCAGGGACTAACTGACCCTTTTGAACCAGCCACACCCTAAGCCCTCGGGTCTATCCCATCCACCTGAAAAAGTGAAAAGCAGAGTTTTCACCATAAATCACTGTTTTACATTTGCCAGAATGAAGCAATTAGACCATTATGGTAATGATAATTATCTGGATATTTTCGTTGAGCTATAACAGTGTTTCATTCTTCCTTTGGAAGGCCTCTCGAAGCTTAATTTCTTAATCAAGTTGAATTACCGGAAATGTTGAACCCAAATTGAAGGCTGGATCGCTCCCAAGTAATGAAATCAATTTTCTGACATGACCATGCAAAGCATTCTTGATTTAGCAAGCAGCTCTTATAAATCAACACAATTTATAGACTATCACTATTGCAGATTGTTGTAGTGAGGAAATGTAGCGTGTGCTTTCGAGACATCAATAAAAGGTGCCTGATGCTGTGAACTTCCAACAAGTATTTACAAAAATGTAGATATTCCAAAAAAATACAAAATATAAGTATAATAAAGTATAACAAAATTAAAGCAATTTAACTGAACCATCATCATCAACATGTTGAATGTTCTTTTTGTAACATTATGATTATGATAATACAGTGCACGACATAAACAAACCTCAAAGTACTTCCTTATTTAACGTTCGGTACTTTACTGTAAACTGTGAGAGATCAGGGCAGGTATAAGAACAGGATGTCCATCAGAGCATTATCTCATTCCAGCACTTGAATCGACTCAACACAAGCGAGTCTCGCTGTGTCTCAGAAGATGGATCGCTCTGACACGTACAGACAGGTCATTAAAATGATTGACAGCTCAGCCGGAAGTCAAACTAAAAATGGAAAGATGATGGTGATGGGTGCTACGGGAGCCGCGCTCGATGCAGCCGAAATCAAACCTGCGCCACTGGTGCGTACAGTTCCCTTCCATTTATATATAGATCAGCTTAGCTGGCTGACACACAGCCGGTAGTATATACTAATGAAAGCCTCGGTTGTCACTACATACACTGAAAAAACCCGCCAGGATCTGTGATTGATGTGATCCGTTGATGGACATTTGTAAGAGGAGCAAGACTGTGGAGTATGTTTGACCCGCATCTGAACTTGGGTCCATTTCACGCAACTCTGAGAAATTGCCTTTCCCCACTGGAAAACGCCTCAAATCCTTCTCATTACCAGACTGCTCATGTTTCACCTCCACGATCCACAGCTTTTAAAGCCCTCAGGCTGCTTGTGAAATACATGTATAAGATGGTGAGTTTGTGGGTGTGTTTTTGAATTCATAATTCATGGTTTGCTGCCATTTCCCAGGTGTTTTGCGGAGTGGTTTAAAATCCTATAGAGAAAGAAGAAGCTCTAGTGTCACCAATGTCTAGTCTGTAGAGTGTGACAGTCTCTGTAGATCCACAGTGGTCATACTTTAGTCACCAGTGAGGGTGTTTAGTTAGTGTGCAGTCGCATGACTGCAGGGGAGAGACACTCTCTTGGCAGGTACGGCCCCAAATTAGCTTTTATTGGAGTTGAGGAAATGTTGGTCTATAGAGAGAAAGAAAAATAATGAGAGCGGAGAGAAGGCAGAAAGTGTGTCACTGAGATGGCCTGAGGGGAGAAGAACCGGTGCTCCATCTCTCCAGATCTGTGTCTGTCCTTCTCTATCAAGAACCTTCATGTGAAACCTAAAACTGCTTCTAATGCAATACATCCACATCCTAAATTAATTGGGAAACATTAATACCAAGCCCATTTCTTCCCCAGGAGATTACATTTAGAGTAAATTAACTAACTTATATTCCGATTTTTGACTGTATTCCCAAACGACATCCCACCATCATTATCTCACTCATCATCTTTCTAATTATCTCAAACATTCCAAGTGTAAGTGGCAGCAGAAACAGTAAGTCTTATTATAATTCTCCACAGAAACAAGACAAACATTAACAAGCCACTGCCAAAAGCTACCCCAGATCCAACAAGCGTCGTACCTCCAGAGTCACTAAGTAAACTAATGAATACATTCCGAGTGATATAACTCTATTTTACAGCCATTAACAGAGTTCCTCTCCAGCCAAAGACTCCATATCAGTTCACCGGATTGTTAAATGTAGTCATGCATTATGTAGTGGGATTAATTGAAAATGGCCACTCCGAGAAGTAAGGGTGGGGGCCAGTACATTACGAGGGGCCTGTGGAAATTCAAAAGCGGATTTTTGCTGAACGGCCCTTCAGGGTCATAACACTGTCGAATTAATTCATGGCGAGTGGAGAGCTGCATGTGTTTAGAGCAAATGCATTACCTTATTGGATGGAAAGCAAGGTGTGCTGTTCTGGGAAAGCGGCTCTAAAAGGAAGTGCCAGCAGTTCCCAACAACTTCAAAAAGCCTTTTAAACGTGAGAGCCTCTTGCAGCAAAGCAGCACAGAGGAGAGAAAACCTCACCTGAATGCTTAATGATGAGAGAGGCTACGTATTGCAAGCCTGGAGAGAGGTGAAAGATCAAGAGCTCTTGAGTGAGAAGAGGTGGACATTTGTATGAAACCAGCTTAAAGTAAAGAGCACATCCAAAACACAGGTGAACAACTGCATTTTAAAACCAGTGGACAGTGATCATTTCATGAGAAATGTCACGATTATCATCAATCTGGCATCCAGGCACTTTTTAAACAACAGAATCGCATGACGAGCCGTTTTCTTTCTTGTGTTGATGTATTTCCTGTTAAAACAGTTAGTTCAAAGCTAACAGGCATATACTAAAAGTTATAATTTGAATCTCTTTTACGGTAAAGACATAAGCAGGTATAATAAAAGTGAATGCAAGGTAAAGATCTGTGAGGAACAGAAATTCTCTAGAAGACTAACAGCCCTTCACACAGCAGCAACCAAACTAATAACCAGGTACACAGGTACTAAGAGCACAGCAGTGTAACACAAAAAAAACTGAGAATTCACATACAGAATTTTTTGCTTGATAAAGTCAATAAGGTCAGCGGCAATAACTTCACAAAGACAAGTGAGAATCTGTACAAAGTCCATATATCAGGCCCTCCTATTTTAAACATGCAGCTTTATAAGATAGCTGGATCATCATAAGACCATGTCTCATCATACTGGTCCTTCTTTAGATTGTTTTCCTACAAGATCATTATTTTAGGCTGGATAGAACCGAGAGCTGCTGATAAATAGTCCTTCTATAGATTGGGAGGAAATAAGGAAAAGACATTTCTGAGTGACCCTCTGAGTCTCCTCCATTATCAAAAGAGAGGACATATTCTACCCCGGGGGGACACCGCAGACTGACTGCGCTTTAGCACTGTAGGCATTTTCTTAGACAATTAGAATGCTGATTTACCCCCAATGCCCTCCCACAAAACAGAAAGGAAAACAATTGAAAAAAAAACAATTAAAAAACTAAATCTTCAAGATGCATAGTTTGTCAGTGCTAATTTAATCATACTGTACAAACTTTTGCAGTTTTGATATTTACATTTAATTTGCAGGGCTGGCACAATCAAATAAGCATAACTCATAGATCTACAGATTACGATAAACGCTTTAATATATTATAATAATTATTCTCCCTAATAATATATAAACAGTTTAATGAAGTTATTCTGCAGATAAACAGAGGGGTGACACTAAAGCCCCTGGCTACTGTTTTACAGAGATAAGCAGTGAGAATAAATTCAGACAATAAGACTAAACGTGTCACCCCTCTCTTTTTCAAGACCAAACAAACACAAAATCTGACGCCCAAAAGATTATTTGCATCTGGTTAAATAGGCCACATCAGGGGGAATCTTGAAATAATAAATTCATGCATAAGTTAATTACTAAGGTTAAGGGCGCAATAAATAAAACAGAAGCCGGGGCCTTTGATTAGGAAGATAGGATTAAATTAAAATGATTAATTTGTGCAGTTTGAGGGGCATGAGCATTGTCGTACATTGTTAATGATGCTGCCTGAAAGCTTTCAGGGTCTGTTTATCATATAGAGAAAAACAACAACCAACTTTCTGCTGAAAGTTCCTGCTAAAGGAAGGCTCAAACAGAAGCTTTATCAGTGCTGACTAAAGTTCTAAGCACAAATTTATTTGTAATTTAAGTGAAAGTTAAACCTTCTGAATGTGAAAGGAACTACAGTCTAATGCTTTGAGAATGTGAAACAGTATAATCACTTCTCAGATGATTCAAACTTTTAAAAGCAAATAATGTTTAAAAAGGCTATGCTATGCAGATAATGGTTTTAATCGCAGTTCTATAACTTCTTAGGTAAAGATATTTAGTTCCTCAGTTTTGTACACAAAGTCTGCTCTGTTTGAACCACCATTATTTGTGAATGCATTCCTACGGCTGTTGATAATTTTAAAAACCTAATTTATAAAGAGTATTAATCAAGAAAACAAGGAGGTCTGCGAGTATGAAAACTGTATAAGACACTAAAATAAATGCATGGAAAGGCAACAGGCCTACTCTATGGAGTATTACACAAGATATTTTCAGCAATGACTCATAAGCAACAACTGAAATGTTGCAATTAAGGGATCTGAGAATTAACTAATCAATCTATTGTCACATTTGATTAACGTTAGATTTCAGGGCAAGATACCAGCTGTGAAAATGTCGATCATATCACCTCCATAGCGTTTCCAGCATGTAATTTCAGGCTGTCATTTTAAAAAGCTGTATGACTGAGAAAGCGACAAAGTAAAATTGTTTTAAAATCTCATGTCTTTGTTCTCTGTGGCTGTCGATGGCTTTGGCTTTCATTGACAGAAGATAATAGATAAGCTCATCAATCTCTCATTCACGCAATGCTGTAACATGGAGCTTGGCCTCTAATTACCTATTGGTATATATGTGCCTCAGCAAAAAGGACAAAAGTAAACTGGAGTCCAAGTGAGCTGGACAAAAGAACCAATTGACCTGAATGACAACTGGACAATCAGGAGAGACACAATAGAGTGCTTTGGTCTCTTAATAATGCTGTTTCAATGACAACTTATTTCGACAGTGTAAACAGAACAATCTGTCAGGGGCTGAAAGAAAACAATTGATTTCTACATCACTTTGACTAAACTGGCTTAAACCATCTGTGTGTCTTTTACTCCATTTTCCTCTATTCTTTTGTCAATGGCTTTAATAACTTTGTCACAACTACCCATGTTACACCCATGTTATTTTTTAATACCGGTTACCTAAATACCTTATACCTATACTATATAGTTATATAAATATAAACTATATGGTTTGTAGCATACACCATTTGTCAATGTGCAAAAACTGCTGGAATTTACATGTATGCATTTTATACAAAACAGCTTACAGTGCATGGTTCACATGTGATCCGTCTGTGTGTCCCCTTTGAATTTAGATCAGACAGTTACAGAGTTACAGAGTGGCCTCAGAATGTTCATGTTTTTAAAGTAATTCTCTGAGGATTCAGTGGCATTAAGAGTCATTAAGGAATGTAAAGGCACCTTACCTTGTATCATTGCCGCATAAAGCATTAATTTTCCCTCTTTTCCCTCTTAAAATAATGTTACTTTTATATGTTTATAACTGATGTGGGTTGTTGCTTTTTTAAACCAGTATTAGATTACACTGACCAGTTGTGCTTGTTCCAGTGACTAAACCATTAATTCCATGTTTTATGACTGTTAACTCCTAGTGTAATAGAATCATATCTTACTGTAATATTAAGCCATGGTTTTACAGAATTTGCACAACACACATGAACACATGCTGAATCTGTAAGCAAATTTCACTGGGCTAATTTGCATGCACACCGATTACTAAAATAACCCTGCACCTGTTATCAGTTACTAAACATTCACACATTATAGAGGTGAGATTCCTAAATATGACATATTATAGATGTAATATATAATATAAATATACATATAAACATTAACACAACATCATATGACATGTATTACTTTTAGCACAAAGATTGAATCTTATTATGATATTTCAATACAGTTCTACATCAGAGCTTACGACTATGAGCTATACATGATGAGAGAGTTTGTTGAGTGTGTTTTGAGAATTCCGCTGTGCACAACCAAAAACTGATATCTTTCAACTCCTCGTATATCTTGAACTGGGCAAGCCTACACAGAGAGCCACAATATCAATTTACATACTGTTTATTGTGAACAGATTGCGATGAATGTTTGAAAGAATCCAATATCACTGAATATACAATTAATTTAAGTCAAATGGCAGAGTGTAAATAAATGACCTCAAGATGACCCACTGGATAAGCAAATGAGCCTTGCTTTAAAAATACCTCACTTCCATATCTCCTCTCATTAAAAGAGCCAATTAGAAGAACATCAATACAACATTAAAAGTAGAAAACACCACCAGTTCAGGCAAGAGAGTAAATAGAAGAGGGAAGATTCATCAAAAACGTCTAAATACATTGAACCTTCTGAATCTCGCGTCACATGCACACACTGGAATGTTATGAGAGTATTAAATACATTTATAAACTTCATGTGATCCGTCTGCCTGCTTTCACAGTCTCATTACTGGTTGCTATGAATTGCCATATTCTCTGCTTCTCCTGTCACACATCTATAGTCTCTGCACTGGCCCTAGGACACATAGTGGGTTACAATAACCGCGTGCATTGGGGACCATATAATGAGATGAAGGTTCTACTGAAATGACCATTTCCCTCATTAGCTGTCTTCTCCCTCTTATGGTGGATGAGGAGCATGAAACATCACCCCACTATATCTGTTAAATCAGGCCACTGGGGACTGGGCTTTGTCAATGATTTTTCTCCGTTGTCGTTGGAAGTGCTCGTTAGGGCCATAAATGCACCGGGCCGGCTAGAAATAGGTTAATTAGACTGTATCGCGGCAACAGATGATCCCACAAAAGCAGTTATCATCCTAATTACACTGCTAGCGGCACACAAATTGTGAACCCCATAAAGGCAACATCCTTTATCTTAGTTCTGGCCTAAAGCACAGATCAAATGATCTGGTAAATTTTTACGGTAAGACCATCAACTTGTACTGAAGATTGGATGCGCAGATGCTCAACATCTCTTAATCTACATATACAAATGTATGTATCAAAGTACATCAATATATAAAAAGATCAAATTTTATGCAGTACATTTATTTTTTACGCAGTTTATTGGTGTAGAAATCACATTAGAGGTCAGTAATATCAGTATAGGAATGTGAGAATGCACCAAGTATTATTTTCTATCATGATGTTCGGAGCCACAGGCTTTTTATAATATATCTCAAAACATCACACTTTTGGCAGTGACAACATTAATAAAAGTTTGCTCGGATGCAACAAGTTGTTAACTTTGCACTTATGATGTCAGCCAAGTGCATCGCCATTTTATTTTTGTGACCATTTCTCTGACTAACTGTTTTTTGCTGCTGTGCCTTTAAGACTCGTAATTTAAACCTCCTCTTCACTCGCGAAATAAGCAACAGTGACCCAAGTTCAAAACTACCTCTTATCATTTTCTAACGCCACACCCCATCTGATCCACCCACATTGTCTTCTGTCACCTCACTGTACTATCAAGAATTCTGTAACTATTATGAATTTTTATGACCAATAAAGGCATATCTTTAGAATACAGTCATGGCCTTGTATAGCTGGTAGTTTTATCCTAAAATATTACTGTAAATACTATATAAAATAAATACTCATGTTATGCTATAACTACAATTATTTAATTTTTAAGTTCTAACTAGCTACACAGGATGTTAGTGCTGGGATTTCTAGCATGCATTGGCACATGAATAATTCACATGCTCTATTGTTTGACAGTTTGTCAGTTGATTTACACCGTAGCTGTTACTTTTAGCACCTTGTTGGCTTGTGATGTCTAGACGAGTTTATTCGTCTAATCTAAATGATCAGTTTGTTAATTGGTTTCCTTTCACGTTTCATGTACCGCTGTTTCACGTTTTTGTTGTCATTTTTTATATAAAATTACGTTGAAACAAAAGGACAGGGTTTTTTTTAAACATGAACACATCATTTTGAACCATTTAAAGCCATCTAAATAAAGCAAACAATTTACAAATAACTCTTTTTAGGTTGGCACAACTTAGGCCGACTTAATTAACTACAGTTATTGAACTAAAACATAAAAAACATTCTCAATAGCCATGGACTTACAGTTTTGCTTTAGCCCTACACAATTATACCACCCTATTAGAGTGTGATACAGCAGCACTGCTTGTTTTCTGGACTAATTGCTTCTACTTGTATTATTTTTATTTGTAAATTGCTTTAAACAGAAAAGCTGCTAAATAAATCTTACAATGACTTCCTCCAATCAGGTAATTGAGGATAAAGTCACAGCAACTTAACATCGTAAGTTCGAAACATTAACTTAAAATGAATTTACTGTTTACCATAAGGTTGCACGTCTCTTACTTCTTGCATGTAAACATGCGGGAACAGAAGTCTTCGGTGCGTTCACTGACACTCATTTTTATCGCTTGTTTTAAGGATGCAATCACCATTAACGATCTTTGAGCGTGATATGTAAATTAATGCCGATAAAACAAATTAGAGACAGCATCGTATTTATTATTCTTGCTTCTTCCTGATAATCACGCTCCCGTGCAGATATGATCTCTCCTGATATCTTAACTGTGTTGATAATTACTACTAAATGTCTAAATAAATACAGTTCTTCTTATAACCCTTCTGATCATTAACGACTGTCGATACAGTAAATCAACGGAATTAATCACGCGGTGCCATCTATAGCTACTTACCTGTTGCCTAGAGAAACTCCGTCTCCCGATCCTTTAATATTTACACCATCATCTAAACAATTGGCATGATATTTTGGCTAAATCTCTTTTCACCTGTTGCGTAAACTACGTGGGCTTATCGGCTTGAAAGACTTCCTCTCATAATGATTGGTTATTTATTCGGAGGAAGCAAATTTCTATTTCGTTTAAAGCCAGGGTCCTTACGCAGTGTTCCCTTAGTAGGGTACTTCTGTGGAAGTACAATTCACAAAATCTCATTTTTGTAATGCCCAAACGTCATAAAACAGGGACAACAATGGAGTCACGTTTATTAGAACACATGCATGTTACAGGCAACACGTATAGGTTATATTACATTTGTATCTAATTAAAAGTATTAATAATATATACCTGTACATTTAAAGACGAAAATAAGATATCGTGCCCACATTTGCAATAACTCTCCTGAGGTAAATAAATGCAAAATAAAAATGGTAGAATGTCACTTTTACTTCATTTTTATTTTTACTTTAAACCTATTTATATAAAAAAAATAAAAACAGACAGCAAAGATGACAATTTATTAGGAAAAGGCTTCCTATACATGCTTATGATGCTCATTGTATTTACCTGTGTTTTACTCCAGATAGCACCTGTTGTGTGTCTTTCGGTTATTTTTCAGAGCTGTTCAGAGCTTTTGAAGCTCAGCTGTGTGTTTTTCACAGAAATCAATGATGAGCATCGCCAGACTTTCTTATAATCGTAAGACCTACACAAATATATCTGCTGGCCATGCATGAGCTTTTGAGATTGACATTGTTTTTTTCCTCAGAAAAAGAATTGTGCAGAAAAAAAACTGATTTATTAAAAATCTAAGTACCTGATGTTCTGTGTTCTCTGTGTATTCTCAGGGTTAATAAAGGTGTCTTTATTAAATATAAGATATATCCTTTCTTTCTGCCTGTTTTATCAGACTAGTGTGCACACACATCAGACTAATGTGCACGCACACACACACACAGTATAAACATGGTGTTATAGCCATTCATACACATCCTGTGGAAATGCATTTAACATTTGTGATATTTGATTTAGTTGATTTTTCGTTAGATTGATTATGGATTTGTTTGGTCAACTGAAACATTTGAGAATAAAGAAAGGGACACAAAATGTTCTACCTGTCAAGTTGCGGTTGAACTGTGTATATTTAGCACTTTATAACGGATCTGCTGCTTTGTGAATGTAGCCATACTTCAGTCTGGAATACAGCGATACTGTACAAACAGTAAAATGTCGTCTCAGCGCTCATATACTAGCAATTTCTTGGAATACCAAGAGCTAATCAAATTATAGGGCTGGAACTACTTGTTGTAAAAGAGATTTTATACTATTCAATCTTTTTTATGTCTCATTTTACATGTAATTTGATTTTTGTGGCATTTTCGATAAACTGAGGCCTGTGGTCTCAGCTATACGTAACAGTGATCCATAAGTGTGATCCATGAGCGCCGTGGGAGATTTTACCAACACAAGTCATGCTGTCAGTGAATTTATCCCCACTGCAGTCTGTAAGGACGTTGTAAAAACATTGTCAAAACATTCGTCATCAAGCCGCTCTCTCAGGTGGTTACAGAACTGCAACTTTTCAGTGCCGTGGCCCCACTGACCCAAACACCACTGTCATTACTCTTGGCTGCCAGGAGGTGGGACAGAATGAAACTTTTATAGCGCCCCAGAGAGCCCATTATCTCTCCAGGAGAAAAGGTAAATGCTATCCTTCACCTAACCCCTTCTGTTTTTCTTCTTTCTTCGCATCCTCTGTTTCGTATTTCCAACCTCACCCTGGCCCACCTCTCCCTCTGTTGAACCTCTCCCTTTTTTCCTTCTTTCCACAGATTTTATACCTCTCATTTCCTTTCCATCCCTCATTCTTCTCTCCTGTGCCATAACCCATCTCTCACCCCGCTCTCGACCCTCTCCGCATTCGTCTCTCTGGCTTTCAGAGGGAATTTAAAATGCAAGTGATTTAAATGTTTAGGGAGTTTGCTGACATGTGAACCACACTGCAGTCCAGGGTTCCATGTTTCTCGCTCCCCCTGGAATGGCCGGATGAAGGAGGACAACCTTTCCTTTCTCCTGCTGTGTCTGCCCATGAGGGTGCGGAAACATCTGCTAGTGTTTAACTTTGATCCAGTCATCACAGAATGCACATCTGGAGCACCGCAGCTGCCCACGGCGTGACCCGCAATCTGTCAGGACCTGTCCGCTGTTTCGAAAATGTAACTGATTTGGTCAAGGCAATTTAGATCCATTTGTGACCTGTGACATCAAAATCAATCTATCACCCTGATTCAGGTTGCACTGGGGATGAATTAAACTCGTTCTGGAACTTTCTGTATAATCAGGCTTTGTGCTGAGGCAATCATCAGTGATCGTTTAAAAGAAAGAGACACTATTGGATGTACAACACATATGCAGGCAAAGCAATTACACAGCTGAACTCAGTCATGGATATCAACAAAATATCCTTGAAAATCTCATGATAATCTTTTGATATGTTGAGCGTAAAACTTTCTGGACACAAACTGGAAATCAGTCCCAAATAAAAGACTGATGAACCACATGATACCAATACCACCATGATACCAATAAAAAATGTATTTTACAAAAAGGCATAGAACTGTAAAAATATGTAACATGATAAAACCTTTAAAAAAGTAAAGGAAGAAAAAGTCTTGGGACAAATGTATTGAATGTGTTTATTTTTATAGTGATAACAGGTCATAGTAAATGTACTGCTGTAAATAAATAAAATCAGACATGCCTCCACTGCATTGACATACAGTAAATTAGCACAATTAAATGATAGAATAATAAACAAAATCGGCACAGTGTCTAAAAATCATTGCTGACTGATTGTTTAGGAACATGGGACGGTTCCACTGAGGACGTTCAGCTGTTGAATGGTTTGAATGAGTCTGGAGACAGACAGAGGAGCCAGGACTGCAGAGGGGTACAGGAGGAAAGACAATTTGATTCAGAAAGTTTTATTGGACTTCGGCCCGTCCACAAACCCCTGCTGTGACCCCTGAGGGGCCCCTTCAATATGGAGCCTGATTTGCTGACTCACAGCAGTACTGTTCATTTCTCACCACCTGAATGTAAATGTAATCAAAGGAGAAATCATTTTTCTCATGCATTTACAGAACTCAGCAAAGGTTTCCTGTTAAAACTCCAAATCATAATCTTTTTATGTTTCACAAAACCTACACGAACTTTAAAAATCACTTGTGTTTAAAACAATCTCAACAAAAGGCTATCAGTATGTCAGTTCACACTATCACAGTTTACACTTTAAAACAACCTCTTCTTGCAATACTCATGATTGCAAATGTATTATATTTATATGCATGACTACTGTGTTACAGAAAAGGACTCAACAGAAATTGAGGTCAGACGAGGCACTTCTCACGAGACACGTCCACTTTTCAGGTGAGTCAGCAAAAGGATTGTGAACTGAATCTTTACTCTTATCTACTGATTCGAATTAATGGCAAAGCGAATGGCATCATTTCATGGCTGGGTTATCTCAGATGAGATAGTAATTGAAGTATACAGCAGTACCAGGATGTTATTTCTGTATATAAATAAACAGAGCACCATTCCACATCCCATTGCTCATTGACTGCCTAATATAACAATGTTGTGGTCGCCTCTAAGTTGGCGACTTTAAAAGGACTGGGTTTAGACATAGCTATACATTTTGTTTTATTATTTAAATATGTCAGGTGAATGAAAGACAGATCATTTTCGCCAAAAATTGTTCTCTAAAATTGCTCAGGTATGCTGATTTAATATGTAACGCTGTCTGTTTGCAACAGCACTATGTTAAATCGCATTTGGTACGTAAGAACACAGGCAAGCCGTCACTGAAGGACATCCAGGCAATGAAACAAATCAGCTGGAACTCTGATC
>JAZGTI010007000.1:0-22393 GCA_036877585.1 Botia kubotai | reverse complement strand
TTTTATTCAAACATTTTCCTGGTAAGTTTGTTGTGCTTTTGGCACCGGCACACTGAACCGGAGAGTGTCGCGTATCTTCTGAATCTAGAACTTTAATTGATGTCTGCTCTGAAAAGTTTCTTCATGTTTCCTCCTCTGACACTTCAGTAGCGCTGGGACTTCCAGCAGTCGCTCATTACTGGAGTGAGATAAGGGCCTTCTCGTTAAAATCTATAAAGGCGTATCGCGTTCTGCTTCACAAGGCCACGTTAAGTGTCTCCTCCCTGTCTCCATCCGGACAGAATCAGCCAGAAAAATCAATGTTTAAAGCAGGCGATACACTGCAGTGGCCCTGCGGTCATTCAGCTGTTAAATTCTCAATGCGCATGAATGATCTTTCTGCGTTTGAAGCAACATCTCGGGGACAGCACTGAGGCCACGAAACTTCTCACTCACTTTCTCCAGTTTGATGAGCAGTGGTCAGTGCTAGCAGGGTGTCCAAGAAGGTATTGCTAATCATAACGTGTGGGAGAGGAATTCTTTCTGTCATTATTTAAAGGCCATGTGGTTTCCCCTCCTAAACACCACTTAACATTGTGTATTTACCCTCTTTTGTTCTGCAAGCCGTGGCCAGAGTTTATCTCCCAATTCATTTCCTAGTCAGAGTAAATGTGAATCTGGCTGTCAGTCAGTGTACAGAGAGGCACTTTGAAAGAACTGTTATATAAAGGTGCGAGAGGATCTGATTTTTCATCTTTGAATGAATTTACCTCACAAACTGATTTGATTAACCCAAGGTCTGTCATAAGACGGGTTTCATCTGCTCCCTCTCTCTCTTCTCATGTTGCCTCAAAGGGGGGTGCTACAAGGTGACATCACACATGACATGAGGGGGGCGGTTTGGGACAGGCAGAACCAACAAAGGCTTTGAAAATCTTTTGATCATGTTTCACCTCAGATAAGCTGTCAGGGGACCATGTGATTGGGGTCGCTGACATCACTTTTACATGTGTGTGCTGGTTTCCTCCCACTGCTCACTGTATCGCTCAGAGAAAATAAGGGCTGATCTCTGATCATTTCTGTTGTCTGTCATGAAACTAAATTAATGAAGGTAAAGAAACGATATACTAAACATTTAGTGACAATGAATATTTACAATAATCTTTACAGTGTTTATTAATGGTCAGTCCATGCTAACTAAAAAACGTATCTAATGTTAAGGTATGCGATAATATTGCATATAATTAACACATTATTATTATATTTGCGTATAATTAAGATAAAAGCGAAACTTCACACTGAAAAACAACACATTATTATTCTATATAAAACATCTCTGCCTTACTGTCACAGGTAATATTTACTATTGCTACAAACAAACGCTCGTCCACACTGCCTCTCAGAGTCGCTGGCTGTTTATTATCCCGTGTGAAACACTACTAATCCCAACATTCTCAGAGGAGCGCCGTGATTTCCGGGAATGTGCGCGCGGGGGACCTGTTGGAAATGACTGGAGCCGAAATTCAGACCCGAAAGCCTGACAAACAGCCGGGAGTGTAAAGCAGAGAGCGTCCAGTCTGCGGTAAACACGGTGTGTGTCAATGAAAGAGAAAATGCCATCGCTGAATCTCGAGGTCTTTAGCTGGTTAGCACGCTAGCTTTCTGTTTACCCATCCAAACCTGCTAGTTAGCTAATTTGAGTTGCTTGTTCTTAACGCATAGCAGTGCATTATCAGCTGATTAACAATCACGTCTGATTCCCCTCCAAAGCACGTGTCATGAGGAAGTGTCGTTCATGCAGATGACCTGCAGTCACTGTCGTTGTGTTTATAATATAAATCTGAAACATCAAGTGTTTGGGTTTCACTGGAGAGACATTAGCTGGCTAATTTGCTGCTTAATCTGCCCGCTGACTGACCTACATTACGATGCAGTCGGTATGCAGAACTAATCGTTTAACTAGGTATTAGTGAAATGTAATCCGGCCGGGGGTCAGTGGGTCTCATGTCGTTTTGGCCGATCTATAAACTGTTGCATCAGGAAACTGAGTTTATCACTACATTTAAGAAATTTGCCTAATTCAAAATGCAAATAATTACCGTCTCACAACACTCAAAGTGATACAGAACCGTCGATAAGTGTGAAGACTTTATGTGACAGTTTTCCTGTATTGTCACGTTTATTCAGGTAATGCTCGATGGAGACGCTCATGAGTGCCGTGACCCCGCGCGCACCGGCGCCGGTGAAGCGGGTGTCCGAGGTGGACTTCCGCTCGGGCACGACGCTGGAGCAGCTGTCTGCGCAGGTGCAGGAGCTCGTGCAGCTGGAACAGGAGGAGTTCGGCGACCAGACCGCGCTGGAGGTGCACACGGCCAAAGACTTCATCTTCAACATGCTGGGTGCGATCACAAACACAGCACAACCAACCACACCAGTCATACGTCATACATGCACCAAAATCACGTAGAATCAAGACACTGCAAAACACGTCACGTGTTTGCTTACAGTGTGAATGTTGTTGTTAATTTGACCTTTAATTGTATGTTCACAGGATCATTTCTTTAACAGAAGAAACTGGCCACATACATTTGTTTATGCATTAAAACTGTAACATTTGTATATCATATTGCAAGTGCTTACAACACAGACCAAAATAAACCAAACACCCCCTTCTTCAGTTTATAATAATATAATAACAATGTCAATAATGTCAAACACTTCAGCTTTTAAAGGAATATCTTTATTGTCCTGTTGGAGGTTCACTTGTTCATGGTGTATGATTCAACTGAATCTGTTTGTCCAGCAGATGTCTCTAATTCTACATTTTGTTTTTCTGTCTGTTCTCTCTACCTTATGAAGTTTTAGTCTCTAGTTGTCTTCACTTTTTGTCTCATCTGTTGCATCAGTTTTTCAGGAGAACATCCATCACGCACCTGCTGACAGTGACAGGTGGAAGGCTTTTATTTGTGTGCTTGCTGCGCTGCTCGTCCGTATTAATTTTGATGATTCTGTCATGTGTGATTGAATGGCTGATGATCCAGTTTTGAAGACTGTTGTTTTTACCTGTCCATCAAGTTTGATGCATTAAGTCACTTATAAAACCAAGAACAGCTTGAAATGAAAACACTGATGTTTGTTTCATGGATCATTCCCCACCAGCTTGAATTGTAAACATGAACATACCAGTATGTAGAGTTGTTACAGTGGGATTGACTACCGGACACTCAGAACTTATTTACTCCCAGTAGAACTCATTATACTGAATCAGTGGTAGAGTTGGTAAAAAAATTCAAGGGTGAAAGGAATTATAACTATTGTAGAAACTGGAGAAATGCATAAATGTAAACTGGAAATATATCAGCTAGTAGGGACACGTGTCATATTTAAAAAACAATCACTTTAATATGATTCACTTTATATATAAGTGATCATAACTTTTGATGCCAGCTGCTTTAGGAGAAAGACAAATAAGTTTTTTTGTATTTGTTGTTACTTTGTAACAGATTAAAAGTAATTGTTTAGTTTTGAAGATAGAATTTAGATCACCTTCCTCAAGTGAATTGCATTCATTATAAGGACGTTGAAATGTGTTTTCATTGTGATTTGTGCAGCATTCAAGCGATGCAGATGACATGCAGCATCGTCTGATTTAAATCAGTCGCAGAATGAACTGCGTGTGTTTCAGAGGTGGGGGAGTTCAGTCTGCTGCTGGGCTGTAAGCGTGCTGAGCTGATGATGAACTACTGTTAAAAGTGTTTATGCTAACCAGCTTCCCTTTGGCACCTGTCATGAAGAGTGATGTTTCCTCAGAGTCACACTGGAGGCATTGAGATTGTCTTTCAGTTTCCAGTGCTCAATAATGGACAGCTCATGATGGAATGATATCCACCTAGAAATCCATCCAGTGGGGACTGGTAAACATTCATTTGCATAAAACCAACTGGTAATTAGTAAAGTTGTTAGTTAGGCTCCTTGCTTCGTAAACTAATTCCCTCCACTGTTTCTCTTGTGGCGGATCATCTGTAGATTTTAAGGCATTAAAGCACGATTGGTAACAGATCCACATGACAAGTAGACATCTATGAAGTATTTTTAATAACAGTGGATTCAAATGAAAAGACTGTGTTGTGCAACCCTAAAGATCTGTGTGTTGACCATTTCACATCTTCATAAATTATTAAAGGGTGAGATGTTCCTTTTTAATAAAAAGATTCCACTGGAGATAATGTGAGAAATGTTTCAGTGTTTAGCTCATTTAAAGAGCTGGAGCACATCTGACCTGAATCATAAACACAACTGAGAGAGATTTCTGTCTGTACAGACAACTTTTATTCTGAATGTGTGAGAATTCTGTCTGCCGTAGAACTGAGACGAGGCTCAAAAGAGATTTTCTGTCTTCAGAAAAAAAGATGTTCTTCATATCCTTATTTTTTCCCACTCATATTTCTACAATGTTTTCAATTGTAGTTCTTGTTATCTGGATGACTTTCATGTGTGTTGGTTGTGAATCATGACTCTGGTGTTGCGGTCTCATGAGAGACATTCGAGGGTGATTGTAATGCACAGTTAACGTGCCTGGCTTAACAACACTGTGGATGATGATGTTTGTTTTAACTTCTCACTTAAACTTTTTCTGATCTGTGATCAGTGTGAATATATAGTGCACATGAGTGGCTGTTCATAAAAGGTTATGCAAAGTTGCCGGTGTTTGTTCACTGTGTATGCTTGCAAATGTAAAAGTACTCGATAAAACCAGTAATCTCTCTAACCTTTTCATTCCTGGCTTTAATTTTCTCTTTTCTCGTTCTCTTTCCTCTTCTACTCACTGCTTGTGTCATCTGAGAAGCTGTTGCTCTTTCATCTCCTCTTTCATGATCAGAAGTGTCTTCATGTTTGTTTCTTTGTGGTTTGTCTTTTTTAATAATAATACTGGTGCTCACACTAGCGCTTATAAACTTCTCACACTTTCATGTATTTACAATATCTGACATGATGTTTTAGTCTACAAGTATTGGTTTTGAGTGTTTCCAAAACAAGTATAGTTAAACACACGCTTTCTCTCAGATTTCCATTGCATCCCACTTCAAAGTTCTGACCCAGATCAGTTTTGTCTTGATCTTGTAGTTTTGTATTTTTGCACACCCTGATTTAACATTGCTGAATGTTGCGTCTTTATTGTGTTCTTGACAAGTATAATCTCACTTCACAGGGCTGGTTCAGAAGGTAGACAAGCGACTGCCAGTTGCCAATGAGTACCTGCTGTTATCAGGTGGGGCCATTGAAGGTGTTCTTGACCTAAACCCAGAAGATCTAGGTGACTACGCCAAAGGTGTTGACTTTGATTTGGACTTCACTCTGCTGGTTCCTGCGCTTAAACTGCACGATCGCAATCAGCCTGTGACGCTGGATATGCGCCGTTCTCCAGCATGCCATTCGTGGCTGAGCTTGCGTCTTTGCGACCAGGCGATGTTGTCACGTTGGAGTATCTGCTGTCAAGATGAGAATAATAGAGAAAGGAACGATGAAGAGGATGAAGAGGAAGAAGCTGGAGCGGCTCAAGGTTCAGTCCCATCTTTGCAGTCTTCTCAGGCATTAGACGGATGCTACTTCTCGCCTCTGCTGGTCGCTGACTGGTTTTGGAGCGTCGTTGGAACGGCAGTGGAGGAGCTGCGGCGCAATCCTCAGAGAGGGATTCCTGTTCCTGATCGCATTGAGCGGAACGGTCCGCTGACCACGCTGATTCTCACTGCAGGAACGAGCCGTATCCTCTACAATTTGGTTCCAGTGGTTTCGTTCCGCGGCTGGCCAGCTATCGCACAGGGCTGGCTCACAACAAACCATTTCTGGGATGGTAAAATAACAGAAGAGGAGGCCATCAGTGGGTTCTACTTGCTTCCTTGCTGTTCGCCAACTGCTGCCAGACCGGATCGCGAGTGGAGACTAGCTTTCTCGCGCAGTGAAGTTCAGCTGAAGAAATGTGTGCCGTACCCAATGGCACAGGCCTTTCAAGCGGCTAAAGCCGTGTTGTCGAGACTTTTAGCCCGTCCGCGTACCGGCGTTAGCCTCTACCATCTACGTACCTTGATGTTTTGGGCATGTGATCGCTTACCTACCACCTACTTGAGCTGCCCAGATCACGAGACACCTTCCCGCCTGTTCCTTGGTCTTCTGGATGACTTGGCGCACTGCATTCTGGGCAAGAACTGTCCCAATTACTTCCTTCCACAATGCAACATGCTGGAGCACCTCACGGATGAGGCTGCGCTGTTGCTGGCGAGAAAACTGGCACATTTACGCTGTGATCCTGCAGAGCACTTGAGAGCAGCGTTAGAGCAAACGCGACAGGCGTGTCAGCTCAAGCGTGAGGCGGCAGCAGCAGGCAGTGGACATGGCTTGTCATCACCTAGACATGGTTATAGTGCAGGATCACCACAAGAAGACCGGTTAGCACAGCGACTACAACAGCTGGTTACAGAGAACCCTGGCAAGTCAATCTCAGTCTTCCTCAACCCAGATGATGTTACACGCCCACATTTCCGCATTGATGACAAATTCTACTGATGAGACTAATCTGACACAGCATGGAAGCAACACTACAGAGTTTATAACACGTCACTGCGCTACTATTTTATACCAAATCCTGAAAAAACTTTTTTTTTTATTGGAAAACTCTCAACAAAGCGGACTACAATCAAAAAACGGTGTGACATTTCTGACTTTCAGAAATGTCAGGAATAACTGCAATAATAGAGGATAGATTTTGTATTAAAACATCTTTAAAGGGATGATTCAACAGCATCCTGCTAAATCCCCGACTGATGGACTGACCCAATGGTGATGCTCTCTAGAGTTTCACACTGATGCTGCACTACTGAGAACTTCATATTTCTGCTGTATTCCACCGTAAAGCCTGAGGGCAGCACAACAGCAAAACCAACTAGGCCAAGGTACATTATGATGAAACCGAATGTAATTTTTGTAGAGAAGTTTTGGGTCTATTTATCATGTAATCTCCTGCTTTAGTTTTTATATTCTGTCAGTTGCCCTGCTTGCACCCCTTCTCAGGTACTTTTCTTTCTGTGCTTTAGCTGGTGAGTTTTGAACCGTGCTTTACAGTAAGAGATGAGCAGAACAAGACAAACCCAAGCCGTGTCTGTTGTGTGTAAGACGCTGCAGTACGGCCTGTAAAACTGATTTATTTGAACACAATTGTTTTTACGTTTTCTTTCAAATATGTATTCTGTGATGGTGTATCAGCTTTCAGAGACTGTTTAAGGTTCTGTGTAGTGATTGGTTGAGCTGATGAGACTGGTTAGCCATCAGCTTGAGTCCAGATTGCATTCTAACCCGAGCAGAAAGTGTTGTGGGCGAGAGTATGGGGTAGTTTTGTTCAAAGGGCTTTTCTCCATCATTTTTATGGGAATGTGTGTGAATATGCAGAAATCATTTGTAAAAGATGATTTTTTTTGAAGGTTTCGCGGCGATAGACGAGTTTAATTTGTAATCATTTAATGACGGTCTTGATAAGCACATAGAGATGTAGTGAGAGGATGAGCGGCACAGAGTGCTGCTTCGTGTATCTTCAGCGATGGACGTGTATGTGAGATTTGCATTGGTAACTGTGAGAGAGAGTCAAACATGGCAACAGATTCAAGTGAACCAGTGGAGCTCCTGAGACTGCAGACGAATGCTTCACTCATCTGGTTTCTGTCTTCCTGATTCTTTCTGCCACCGTGTCTGATTGTTCTTTTAACATCTCTTCCTCTGTGAACATGCACAGGGATTAAAGAACAATGTTACGTGTGTATTCACCATAAATGGCATTAGCGCTCTGTGGGAGCTGGCAGGCTGTTCGTGTGTATTCACGCTGTACATATGCAGAGCAATCTGTGTTACTGTTGCCTTTGACTGACTGTAAACTGGTGAGAAACAGTCTGAAACACATTTTCCTACTTGATTGCTGTTCTCGTTTTACACGCGCATGAATTTGTGAGATGGCACTACTGAACAGAGTGTGTGTAATATTTTGGTACTGTATGCGTTCAATATGACGGTATTTTACTGCTGTATGCCAAGGAAAGACACCAAAGAAAGATTAGAGGAGTGTAGGCAGATATAGTAGATGTTTCTCTGCTGTGTATAGTCAGGGTTTGACACTGTATACCATAAAATGCCTGTCTAATGGGGCTAAATATTGCAAACTGCTTGAAATTAATGTTGATTATTTGTAATTGTGATAAATGGGTTTTATCTGCATTTATTATGACTTGTGTTTAGCATAGTAGCTGATATCACATGAACAGCGGTTATATGCAATTTCACTGTTTTTCAACATCATCTCTGTAAATGAGATATTAGGGTGTATTAATGTCTGTGGTAATTACCGGTGAGCGTTTTATATGATAATTATTTCTGTGAGAGAAATCGATGTTCCTGCCTCAGGGCGTGATAAAATATTCCAGACACATCTCAAATATCTGAAGGAAACCAAAGCACATACATTTTCTTCCCAACTTTGTAATGACACTCGTGGGGTCCCAGTGCTTCTGAATGCAGCTGCAGCCCCTCACATTCTGCTCAAGACCTGAAAATAAACATGACTGTAAACAACATATTGTACCTCTGAAATTAATCTAGTATTCAAATAACCCACATTTTAAAAAAATCTATTTAAATCGTACCAAATATTTATACTATTCATATCATTTCTGATATGTGCCTGCAGAGGTTTTTTTTGTCTTTTGATGAAGATTGTGTGTGTGTTCATGTGTGATGCTGCTGCTTGTGGAATGAAATAAAAGATGAAATCTGAGGACTTGCGCAGTGTTTGTCTTTAATGTCTGTACATTCAGTCTGTGTCATTTGTGTTTCACTGAGAACTTAAACAGAAACATGTCAGATCTTTTCTCTGCTCTGAAGGCTCGTTTCAGACAGCTTACACAGAATCCTGCTGTAGATCACACAGTGTATGTTGTTTTTGGTCACTTCTCACTGCTATGGGTTAAACGGGTTAGTGCACTGTACAAACGTTTTTAAATGTAGTGGCTGATCAATGTGCAGTGCAGTGTTTGTCCGACAGAGGGCAGTGTTCGACTGCAGTGTTACCGGAACTGCAGCTGGTCCATCTCTGCTGATACCCACACAGAAGAAGAGTGGAACTGCTCTATTCCTAATGCTCTGCTTCATGCTGACCACAGACTGTTACTGTAATCTGTTGATTGACTTTACAATTATCTAGATATGATATAAGATATGTGGACGGCAGACATTTCATGACCTCTGTATGACAGCACATCGTTCTTGCACATCGTTCTCGACTCTGGTTGTGGTGGTCACAGTACTGTCACACTATTTGATGTGCAGTGCTGTCCCAGCTAACAGGGGACAGTCACCCCAACTCGTGGGTCAATCATGACGCTCATGTTAGTGAATAACTGGAATATTTTTGGCTGAAACATTAATGTAAACACGTGAATTGGATATGAGGCATAAGTATAAACAGGCGGGCCAAAAAACTGGATATGGACTTAGGATCAGATCTGAGCATTAAGACTTGCAGTGTAAATGTAGAGACACTTAGAGTAAAGACTCTTCCAGTCTGCGTGTCCATTTCTGTTTTATCTCTCTCACTCACTTATTCACTCTGTGTCTCTCTCTCTCTCGTGTGATGCCGTTCAGTATTCCTGGCGTGCTGTTACTGAAGTGATCCTAATGGAATTAATATAAATGACAGTGATCTCTCTTCTGTCCTTCCCTCTGTGTTAGTCATTCAACAGAAACTCAGCAGCCAAATTACTGCTAATTCTGCTGATGAAACCTGTCTTAAAACATATTAAAGGATTAGTTTGTTTTAAAAAAGAAAACCCGGTCATCTTTAACTCAAGCGCATGTCATTCCAAACCTGCATGACTTTCTCTGTTCTGAGGCACACAAGAAGAGTGTACAGTATCAACAGATTAATACTAACTGTTGAAACTACATTGACATAATGAGAATAAACTATTTTACTTTACATTAAAGCATCAAAACACAAAAGTAAATATCTAACAGGTCTAACTAACACAAATATAAAAACGAACAGGTCACAAATATGTAGTCAAAACGAGCCCTTTAGTACATGGTGATAATAGTATATACAGATATTAGAATAGAGTTTTATTTGAAGCTGTGACAGCTCTGTTTAATCTCTCGGTGTCTCTGGGTTTGTTTCCTGATCTTGGGGACAGAACTGAGCCCCGATCATTCGGAGAAATTAGGCCACACGGTAACTTTACCTCAGAATTCACAGCGCGCTCAGTTTCATTATTCTGTGCTCCATTTGTGTTCAGCATTTGTCAGTTTCCTGTTAAAGCGACACCTCAAAATACGCTGTAAGATTACTGACTACAGAGTTCATATTTGATCTGTTTCTCTGCAGGTTTGCCATTAAAAGAATGAAAGAAATTCTTTATCTAGAAACATTTGATTTGATGTTTTCTTCTCTGTGAAAGACAGAAGATGTTTTGAACAGTGCTGCATTTTTTCATATAACGTGTAAATGTTGAATACGGGCTGTTAAGCTCCACAGATCAGATATGTGATGTCTGTGTTCTACTGACCAGCACTACACAGACCTGCTGCTGGTTTCCTTTCAGACCGTACTGAATGTTTCCTCAGGAGTGCTACAGACATAACTGACACACTGACTGCTCTGTTGTCATTCATGTCAGTCACTTGTGGCCTTCCATAGTCTGTTTGTATGTGAGTGTTTCTGCGGTTCAAAACCTTTGCAGAGATGTGGTGAGAACATTCCAGGATGTTGACAGTTCAGGCTAATGTGTTTTGGAAAAGTGGTCTGGACAGCTTTTCATGTGATTTGTGAGGTGAACACGTGTGTGTGTGTGTTATCCATTGTAGGTGTTTTGTCATTTTTTGATCATGTTAGATGGAGAGATTTGTGTTTCTCCTCCTCCACAGAAATCTCTCTCTCACTCCCACAACAGTTTTCACTAATTCCCACCATCCATCTTTCATCCTTCTCTGTTTCTAGCCGGCGGTCCCCCCCAGACCCTCCGATCTCTCTCACTCTCTCTCTGTTTCACTCCTCGACTCTTTTATCTGCGTTTACTTCCATTAAATGTGTGTGTTTATTAGTAGTGAGGATCTCTCTCACTCTCTCTCTCTGTGCTTTTAAACAGGGACGCTCAACCAGACTGAAGGGCTCTTCTCTCACTTCTTACTGCTACTTTTGTAACCTTATTTAGTGACGTCTCACTTCACTTCCTCTCTCTCTCTCTCTCTCTCTCTGTTGAGTGGGTGGTTTTTTGTAAGGATGGTTGTAGGTGATTTAAACCACAGTCCTCTAGTCAGGTTCCCCTGTGCAATATTTGTGTGTGTGTGTGTGTGATTTCTAGATGTTTCTTACAGTCACGCTGTGTGTGTGTGTGTGTGTGTTAAGGGAAAACACTTGCCTCTCTTCTGTTATCATATTTTACCCGGCTGCCGTGGGCTCTGATTGGTGGTCAGAGGTCATGTGATGGAGATAAGATAAGAAAAAGATGGAAGGTGAGCATGGTGACGTGATGCAATTAAAGTTTATTGATCGGACCATTGCCTCATCTCTCCCATCTCTCTCTCTCTCTCTCTCTCTGTCTCTTTATCTTCTGTCCTGGTGATTGTTTGTTTTCGCAGGCTTGTCTCTTCCGTTTGTTCTCCTGGGGGACGAAACAGAACTTATTTGAATTACATTTCCTCTGTTTTTCTAGCGCTTGGCCGTTTCGATCATTATCACTGTCGGCTCTTCTGTAGTTGCTTCAGTTCATTCTCTCAGCTGCTGGATAAACGGATATCTTGTTGTATCTGTATCTAGGCAGTTGATGCAGCGTTTCCATTATATTTCATTACACAGTCAGTGTGCGAGTCCCCATTAATACGGCTTCGTCATTTCACAGCGCTTATTTTTCAAGTTAGTTTTATGCTAATTAACTCCAAAACCGTTTATTAAAGATACTTACCATAGTGTGCATATCTATTACCATTGCACTTCTTCACCRTAAGTACTGAACTTAACGCTGTGGTAACTGTTTTTGCAGGATGTAGCTGATTTTTGTATGGATTTTTTCAGGATGTATTTTGATTTTATTGAACACAATTAGCTGATTTTATTTAATATGTCATAAATTGTTGTATTAGCATAACGAAGCTGCTAGCACATTTTTGCGCACAAAATGAATTTAGCCGCTAGGTACCAGAGGAGGTTCTGATGTGTTTACAGATGTGAGATGTTGGGGAGCGTGGCATGTAAAGAAGGCGGGTCGTCCTGCTCATTAGTTCCTGCTTGCTCGCTTTAGTGTGCGTTGAAAACATTACTATCCTCTAAAGGAGAGGAGCGAGACCGCTGAGACATGACGTGTCAGTCTGCACCTTCTGTTGCTCCCATCACCTGAGCTGCAACAGACGTACCGCAGAGAACTCTCATGCACACGCATTTGTCTTATGCTGTCGAGATGAGGAGCAGAGAATTCACTTCTGCTCACTCACAGGTTCTGCTACTCAGTGAGTGATGTCACTTCCTGTCCCACCATCTCGTCTCCACAAGTTTTAATTACACTCACATTCAGTGACAATTCAAACATAAATTGCGTAGATTGTGTGTAGGTTGTGTCTAGACCCATTGAGCTTTTGCTGTGTGTAGGTGCACAGGTTCGAGTCTGATCCCATACCCCTCAGCTCGGTAACTTTGTTCCCTTCCTATAATAATACCATAAAGGGAACCCCCCTCAAAATTGCTTGTGTACAGCTGCTGCTGTGGATTAAATCTAATCTTAACATAATATTGCTGATTTATGTTCATGTGTGTTGGTGTGTGTGCTGTGTTGAATTACACACTACACACACACTAGCTGATGTCCTGTGAGACCATGTGGCTGATGGACTAAACGAGCTAATGTTACAATCGATACGCTAATGTTATTGCTAACCACACTAGCACCCTACAGACATCAAATACATGTGCTGTGTTTACACAATAAAGCCTTGTGATGTATTAGCTGGTAAACCACCGCGCTGCATTTACCTGTCATTCAGTCCTCGGGCAGTGAAGAAGCACAGTGTGCTAGTTGACTTTATGGGGAAGGACAGACTGGTAAATAGCTTTTAATTAAAGATCACTGAGTTTTTAATTATTCGTCATTACTGCTTTTCTTTAAAATAGCTGTTTTACTGAATTGTATCTAATTGTAAATCAAGACCAACTGTTAATCTCTTGATGTAGAAAAGACCATCATTTTACTTTTATTATACGGTATATCTTTAATAAAAATATAGTGTAATATTTTATTTGACTGTATAGAAGAACTGAGCGCACATGCTTTTATTTATGTAAAATAAATACAATGTTTTTTTGTCTTTATGTTCTGATACAGCTGCCATTGTTTGTACTTCCTCTCTTCTTTTCTCTGTCCTCTTTCTGAACTCACTTTGTTCTGTCTCTCTGTGGTCGGGGGAAACATGACTAATTCTGGATCATTGCTGTATTTATTAATGCACTTAGGATAATGGAGCTGCGTTTGAGAGCCAGAGAGAGAGAGAGATGATGGGATATCACTTATTTGTGTTCTCCTCCTCTCCAGGCCTCCATCCTTTCCTCTGTCCTTCTTCTCTACACCAGTGAACATGCTCCGCCCACCAAACGCACTTCTTTCCGGCTGCCTCGCTGGTGAAATTGATTCTGCGAAGGGAAAGTCGTTGAAAAGAAATGAAAAAGCACCAAATTTATGTGCATGAATCCACATACACACAAAATGAGTACAAACACTCTTGTGGCATTTACACACACAAATACACAGAGCGGTTCATTACAGCACACACACACACACACACACTGGAATTGAACAGAGATGGTTGTCTGTGGAAAATGGTGCTTGTAATAGAGAGAACAAACCCTGAACCATCTTACAGAAGACAGCCGTCACCATTGACCCTACAGAGAGAGAGAGAGAGAGAGAGACACACACAGACTGGTTGGAGCAATGATGTGGGACACTGATAAACAAACCTGCTGCACAACATGAAGACATACACGAGACCACAGACATGTTCACTTTAATGGCTCATCTTACATCATGCTAGAGTGTTATAGTGAGTACACATGACGCTGATGTGTAAGAGAGACAGAAGGGAGATAGAGGAGAAACTGCTGTTTCACTGACTCATCTCACTGATTACTGCACAGGGAAGAGATGGTGGAGCGACTAGAGACTACAGAGGAAATCATAGAGCTTTAATTGCTTAAAACAGTTAAAGTTATGTGTGTTTCTGTGTGTCTGTCAGTTTGAGTGTGTGTGTGTGTGTGTGTGTGTGTGTTTGTCTGTGTGTTTATGTGTGCCTGTCTGTGTATGTGTTTGTTTGTTTGTTTGTGTGTGTGTCTGTCTGTCTGTGTGCATGTGTGTTTGAGTGTGTGTGTGTGTGTGTGTGTGTGTGTGTTTGTCTGTGTGCATGTGTGTTTGTGTGTTTGAGTGTGTGTGTGTGTGTGTGTTTGTCTGTGTGCATGTGTGTTTGAGTGTGTGTGTGTGTGTGTGTGTGTAGCAGGCCACCAGCAGAAGAGTGAGTGCAGCAGTTCTGCCTGTCATCCCCCATTCTAATATACATACATCTCACACTGTATTCAGGGCTGTAGAAGACCTTGCGTGTCTCACACACACACACACACACACACACGCTCTGCAGACTGTAGTTGCACCTCAAATACCACAGAGATAATAAAACACAAGACATTTTATGCTCTCGTATACTGAAGTTCCACACACACACACACACTGTTATCCCTGTAGATAAAAATCACTTCACCGGTCACATGATAAAACAATCAATATGTTCTCTTAAACAGAACTGTGCAGAAATGGCTTTATGAGGACGTTTAGGGGCACAACTACACACATAACATGTACATTAACTATATAAAGTGTGTGTGTGTGTGTGTGTGTGAGACACAGTGTCTGTGTCTTTTTGTGTTTCTAGGTAATTTGACCTCACGACAAAGCTAGTTAAACTGATGAAGATTTAACAGCTGTATAGACGTGTGTGTGAGTGTGTGTGTGTGTGTGTGGGATGTGGGGGTAGCAGATGTCAGAATCTCAACTTATGAAGTTATCTGTTGTCATACCATCAGTGTGACCTTGAGAACAAATGGTGTAGATGTGGGTCAGGTTCTGTCTCCGCTGTGGTGATGAATTGTCACCTCACAGATATTAAAATCTTAATAAATAATACTCCGCTTAATAATCATATTATACAGAACTAAACTAAGGTTGCTTTGAGTGAAAATATAATTTGCTGAGAAAACAACAGAAGTCGGTGAACAATCTGCTTCATGACTGGACATGACTGTTGGGTGAAGGTGAGGGATTGATCAACAGTATTGAATATTATAGAGAATCTTTGTGATATTGATTGAAGAAAGTGCTTTATAAGCTGTTGTCATGTGATTTTCTCTTTCTGTGTGTGTGTGTTCAGTGTGTGTGTGTGTGTGTGTGTGTGTAAAACTGAAGGTGATACACAGCTGATCCAGCCGCTGAGAAACAGAGAGAGAGAGAGAGAGTTTGTTCTTCCAGCTGATGTGTCTGTAAAGGTCAGCCTTACAGTATCCTCTACATAAATCACCTCAGAACACTTGTACCAACACAACAAGAAAGACTTATCACTCGAACCCTCACAGATCCGGAGTAACCACAAAACATTGCCCAGCCCTCACAGCCTCTGTGTACACACACAGTATGTGTTCAATTGCTTTTATTAGTTCATAACCTCAGAGGGGAGGGGTGGGGGTGGTGGGCTACCCCACAGTTTTAGCAGTAGTGGAAAATAATGAGAATCATTTTTCATTATCAAGGTTTCCCTCTCACGCACACACACACACACACACACACACACTGGAGGCCCAGATGCTGCAATTTCAGCTCTGTTGACTTATTTACATCTCTGTAATCACAGGATTATATATGAATATTCATACAATGAAATCTGCACATAGGCGGATCTGCACCAGTAAACACGGGCACATGGGAAACAGTGTGCTCATGTGCTACACAATTTAATTGTGCAGTGTTAAAAGTAGAGTGTATGTTTTAAAATTATGTTTGAAAGCACATTTCTAGGAAGCATCATGAATACAGGTTCTTAATCTATTTGTAAAAGGGTGTGTGTGTCAGATGTGTGTGTTTGAATGTGTGTTTAGGTTTAGTGTATGGCAATGTATGGTCATATGTATGTATTTAATCTCAGTCTTAAGCAGTGTACTCATAAACTATTCACTGACTGTCTGGTAAATATTACACACAATCACATGTCACGGGTTACAAACTAAACAAATGAAACGTTGAACTGAGAATGATGTCATCATGTCACGCCACAACTACAAAGATCCGATTGTTTAGTAACTTATAACTTAGTATAAGTTACATTTAAGTACAAAACTTACACTCTCAGCATCTGTATAGGTTTGCCTGTACAAAGTGTGGAGGTAAATTAGCCTCTTGGTGTCATGATGTGTTGTTCAAAACAAGACGGATAACTCCACAAAGCCATCAGCAGTGACACTAATGACAGAAACGTCCGAGAGGAGCCCTCAGCACTTTCATCCGATTATGCAAAACACACCCACACGCACAGATACATCATCAGACATGGCAGCAGAGATTGAACGATTGAAGATAAAAGTCTGATCTATCTGCTCCGCCCCCCTCAGTCTAAGATTGGACACGATGTGCAGACAGTCAACTGAAGTTCAGGGCCTGTCAGTTCCACCTGACACTGTGACCTCTCTGACCTTCTCACAGATCAGATCCTCGCACTCATCATCCACCCGTGTCATGATTATTCACACACGCGCTCTGTGACTCCACACGGTGTGTGTTGTGGGGACAGACAACATGGTGACACGATGCAGAAGTCAGACATTAACTCTAACCTGGACCGGTCTGATAACAGACAGGAAGTTGTGTGTTTACAGGAAGTGACTCAGCTCATCACTGGTGTGATTGTCTTCTGTCAGACGTGAGGTTGGTGTTTTTCAGCAGCAGTTGGTCATTAAACCGTTTCTGAGGTTTGTGTGTTGGTCACTGACACTCAACATGATTGTGTATAATTAGCACGTGAGCTGACTCTGTCAAAACTCACACCATCTGTTAGGCTGTAGTTCTGTCTCAGCTAATGTTTCTCTAGCTGTAGCATGACTGTTGGGTGTGTTTAAATACTGCTGTTTGATGGTGTTGCTGGTTACAGCTGTTGGCATGTTGACTGGATGTCAATGTCAACATGAAGATTTCCATGAATACTCTTAATTAATTACTGTCAGGGTTTGCTTGTGTTCAGATTTGTTCGAATCCTTTTGTGTCTCCTAGTATTTCAGTTAGTTGTTAGTTAAGTACTTCCTCACTTGTTTCTTAGGTTACTGGTTGAGTTCATGTCATTGATTCCTGGTTAGTTGCACCTGTGTCTGGTTTAGTTTTTCCTATGCAAAGCCATACAAATCTCCCTACATCATGTCATCTGTGGGCCATTATTTCCTCTGCAGTACATTTATTCGGCTGTTTTCAGCATTTGTTTCAGCACAATTGCTCCTAGTCAGAGAATCACCTGAAAGCCGAATGTCTGACTGGCAGGAGAAGTCTGGGAAGGCTGGTGGGTCTGTTGTCAGTGCCGGGCCTGATTGAGTGAATCAAGGATATTAGAGAGAGAGAGACAGGGATGAGGTCTGGAAGGAGAAGCTGGCTTCATATCTGTGGATAACTCTCAGAGGGACCAGCCTCTCCGTCTTCACTCAAGTCTGTAGCAACAGTAAATCCTCTATTTTAAAACCCTTGGCTAGATGCCTCTGTGTCGCTCTGTGTCTCTCACTTTCTGGAGCACAGGCGGCTAATCTTCATCTGTTTCTGTGTGATATGATGACTAAGCTATTGTCATGGTAAAGCCATCTGATTGGCTGAGCAGCTGTGTGTCAGTCAGCACCATGTCCCGGGTTCCTAAAGTTCTGCTTCTCTCCTCCTGTACCTCGTTCTGTTTCCTGCCCACGTTCCACTCTTTCTTTTCATTACTCTCGCTTCCTTTTATCTCCATCGCTCTATTTCTTATCCTCTTACTCATCTCCCCCCCTCACTCTCTCTCTCTCTTCCTCCAACTTTTCTCTTCTCACTTCTTGATGTATGATGATAGTGGGACCAAATGGAGTTTCTCCTTTTTCCTCTGAAGCATCCATCAATGCTTTGAGCGTTTCACACACACACACACACACACACACACACTGTATTCTGAATGGGGGTTTGACTGAGTGGGCTGTTTTTTAGGCATTAACACGACATGATTTGCTTCTCAGTGGACTAGAAGATGCAGTTACATTATCAGACCTAAGATGGATTTTGGAAGCAGTCTGAATAACAGTTCTGCTAAACCTTTAATCCAGATCATTGGATGGTCACTCCCACATTTTGTTGTTACACACACACACACACACATTTTGTTGGATTTCTAAAGTTGAACTCAGGTTATCATGAGGTCACCATGTTCTCTGTGTTATTTGTCATTCATCTCTCCTGGCTCCTTCCCCATCATTTCTGTCTTCCTCCATGTAATCTGTTTATTTCCGCACTCCTCCGTCATGATCCCTTCATCTCCTGGTTAGAAAATGTTACTATAACAGCAGGCCTTTTTAATCATCCAAAAAAGAGCGTGTGTCTGTTAATCCTCTGACCAAATTAAGCATTTATGTAACGCTCTCAACACTTCAATTAAAACTGAAGAAATAAATCTCAATTTTAAACAGCTCTTACTGAGGCTGCAAACTTGGCAGTGGGATGAAAACGCTCAAAGCGAACAAGTGAGAGAAACAATCTCTCTCTCTCTCTCTCTCTCGCACGTCCCCTAATTCACGTTGCAGAGTCTCACAAAAGCACAACGTTCATAAACGCTTTGATCTACTGGGAAAAAGTCGTCCAAAATAGTGGCACGAATCGTACACAAACAGATGAGAGAGAAAACCCCTATCTGAACTCTGTGCTGATCACACACACAGATACATAGGCGCATGTCTGCATACACCAAACACACTCTTGCTGTGACTGGACGATCACATGTGTACATCTTTCTTCTTCAAAATAAATCTGTGAAGAATGTAACAAGGTCTATAACTGAAACGCTGTCTTCCTCTTTTATTCACTCTGTCCATTCTCAGCTGTGTGATTTCTCTTTAAAAATCTCCTCTTTCTCTTTTCATTGTGTGTTGTTTCCATCACTCTTTTCTGTTCTCCATAGTTAACCCTCAGAGTCAGTGCATCAGGACAGAGTTTGTGTCGTGACCTCTATCGTGTGTGCTGGGTTCACAGGGGTTCTTTCAGCTGGAGTCCCAGGGCCTCAGATGTCACCTCTATCTGTCCTCTCCTCTCTGCCATCCTTCACATCTTCTCTTCCTGTATCTTCACTGAACTCCGCGCAGCTCTTACACAAAACTCAGCGTGTTCTTTTGATTGACGTGTAACAGATGGGCCCTGTATTACCCATTAAACACAGAGTGAAACAGCTGGAGTCATCTTTTTAAAACACACACACACAGCTGGACACTGAGAGAGGACGCCGCACTTTTAGTCCCTGCAGTTTGTCATCAGGCAACAGAAATGGACCTCTCTCTCTCTCTTTCTCTCTCTCTCGAGTGATGTAATATCACCTCCATCTCTCCACAGATATCATAGCAGCACAATGACTCTCATTAGTGTGTTTGTGGGGTGAGCACAGACTGACTGTCTGCCCGCTAATAACTAAAAGCTGTGGGACAGACAGACTGGACACAAAAATCACACACTCGCTTCTGATGGTCATCTCCAATCTTTATTGATTGCCAGGTTCTCTGATGTCAGTTGATTCTAAATCGAGACTCGTCTTGTAAGTACTTCATGGTTTAATGAAGACAGATCTCAGGCAGTTCTACAGTATTCTTACCTGATACTTCAAAAAATGACACAGCTGTCCCCTCGGCAGTAAACTTTCTATATTAGTTGCATCAGTGTCGTACTGCAACTCTTGGTTACTCCGCACAAACTATGAGACAGGCCACGCCCACAAGCAGTGATGTCACTCAAGTGTTTGTTTTAGAGGTGTAATTATATCGCTAATGGAGACAGTACGACTTTATTAATATTAACAATTTAATATTTAATATTATATTTAATCTATAAATATTATATATTTAATATAATACTATTAATATTATATCATTTTAAAGCAAGCATGTAAGCCAGCACACAGACATACCTGCCTCTGATTTGAGCTCCTCAGGAGCTCGTAAAGATCATGTTGACTACACTTCTGTTTTTCCTGAAGCTACACCGTGACTCTTTCTTACAGTTTATGATGTTGTTGTTGTCCACCAGCCTGTGCAACATCACCTTGGCAATGACTTTACCAGTAAATCGCCTGAAGGGAAACTCTCCTGCTGTTTCAGCAGATGGACTTCTGACCTTTGTTTTTAGAAATTGTTACAATCTTTGCAGTTGCAATACATGCATTGTTGCAGGATGTTCTCTTGGTGTCCAGTTGACCTGAAAAAGCTCTTCTAACCAGAGCAGAGAGCTGAAGCTCTCTGAGAGGATACAAACACGTGGCAGCACGCATGCAACCTCTTCCAGCTAGCTGCTGTTGTACTACACGCATGACATGCATGACATGCAGGGCTGCGAGGACACACTCAAGATCCCTTATGTACTCACACACACACACAGACTGTATGTTACAAACTACATAAACATGTACCGATAGTTTCACAACATGTGGGTAATCGTTTACCCCATAACTCAACCATGCACACACACAAACACGCACACACATGAACTTCAGCGTGCCTGCGGCGCTTTGAGATCGAGCTGTCTCTCTCCTCCTGTGTGTGCTGAGGAAAAGAGCTGAACTGAGGACTAACACTGAGGACTAACACTGAGGACTAACACATCCTTTTGGATCTATAATGCAGTTACAGTTTTGCTTCTGTGAATTCTGTGTTGTGTAATGTGAATGAGAGAGAAACGGGCTGAGATAACTTCACAGTATAAATGTAAACACTAGACTTCAGTTCTCTCAACTGTGTTTAAATGTGTGAGATGGAGGGACGTCATTGGACTCTAGTTTTACACTGTGTGTGTACAGCACTGATTCTCTGTGAGATCTCTCACTGCTATGATGCGTCTTTAATGTTGTGACTTGGTTTATTTTGATGTGTTTCTCAGCTTTGTTCACACACTTTGACTTACTGTAGTTCAGACAAGCAGTAAAACTTGGATTCGTTTGGTGTACCACACTTAAATCTGCACCAAAACAACACATGAGATCTGCTTTTTATAAACCCGATTCACATCTACATGTGGTTTAAAATCCGATTTTTTTGACTGTGTCTCGGCCTGAACGGTCAGATCAGTTTTCAGATGAAAGTATGTGCTGGCACACAAGTCATAAGCAGGTTTACTGGATACTGAATCCACTCACCGAATAAACGAATCCCATTTCATCACTTCTGAAACAACAGTGTGAACGTTCAGTGCTAAAAATTGGACTTGTGTGCAGTAATAAACTACATTTATTTTCAACTTCCTGAAGCTACTTTGTGTGTTTCTGTGTGTGTGTGTGTCAGTATGTATGTGTGTGTGTCTCAGTATGTATGTGTGTGTGTTTTGTGACCTGTTTGAAAGTGTCCCTGAGTTAAGGTCACATTTATCAGCTCCTCATTAGAGACTCGTCTCCCTCTGTGTATTGACAACCCTTCAAGGGAGAATTTGAGGAGAAATGAACCTGCATGCGCTCCAGTGAGATGTTCCAGAGACGTGTTCATCTCCCTGACAGACACAGTTCGTGTCTAAAGCAGATCTTCAAACCTTTAAATCTGCTGCAGTCTCTACACAAGTCACAGATGACTTCACTGTGTCCGCGAGAGAGAGAGAGAGAGAGAGAGAGAGAGAGGTACAGCCTACATAGGCAGCTGTGTACATACCCAGTAGACTGTAAAAAATATCGGTTGCCAAAAATTCACTGTAAAAAAAAGACAACCTATATACCAACTTAATGACATCCTAAAATCAGCTGTGTGCTCTATAATGTATTGATAAGCACCATAATAATGCAGAACACTGAATGTAATAACATGACTTATGGATTCTTATACAGAATGTCAAAATACTGTCACAGCACGTGTCTTTATACGTTTAAAAGAGTTTAAAAGAGAGAGATGTTTCTGACCGTGTCTTTTATCCTGTTGGTAAACTACAGCAGAGAGGAGGGCTTGTACATGTGTGTGTTCATATTTTAAAAACGCTTTCTGAAATGGACAGAATATCAGCATGTCGTTCATACACTGGCAGGTGTTGAGTGCTGTGTTTTAACAGAAGAGGTCGGTAGTATATTATTT
>JAZGTI010006999.1:0-22395 GCA_036877585.1 Botia kubotai | reverse complement strand
AAACAATACTGTGTTATCTGTCCAAGAAAAGGCTTAACCCCTGTGACAGGCCCATTCACTTCCTGCTAACAGTGCAAGGACGTTTGCTAACTTTGGAATCTCGACAAAGCATTGACTTATGTCCCCATAGCAACCAATTCCACGCTTCCAGCTTTGCTTTTGTATGGGTTGCTATGGTGACCAGCAATAGACATAAGTCAGTCATTTAGAGGGCGTCTCAAGCCACTCAGACCCTCCGGTATGCAATGTTTTATACAGACTGCGCATTGAGACAATGGCTAATATTGCAGGCGATCAGGATGGTTTAAAGTCATTTTTGTAATCAAGTCATTTGGCAATACAGATGACGCTCTCTAGAGCGCCGCTTATTTACATTCTAGACCAATAAAAAGCGAATCTTTCTAGACGAGGATGTTAGTTTGCCACAGTTTGTGTGATGAAAGCGAACCACAATCCCTTTAAATGTGCCGGGCTGTAGAAAATGAAACGCCAGTCTTGTTGCCGGATGTCTTTGATGCAACATCTTTTATGTTGTTAAGTGGCAGAGCGGCTGATGCGTTCAGGATTGTGATACCCTGGACCACACGCATAAGGCCCATATCAAAGATAAACAAAACATTAAAGAAACATTGTCTGATGGCCTTTTATGTTTGTCTATATATATACATATATATATACCATATACTCTCTCTATATATGTTACATAATGTTATATATGTAATATATATACACACAAATATATATACTGTATGTATATGTACTCACGAAGAGTTTAGACTTTCTAAAATAGATTTAGACATTTTAAAATGCGTATATCGTATACCTACGTAAATATCAAAACGTACATGTTGTTGTAGTTATTTAGCAAATGTATTCATATTTTATGATGTCATATTTTATGAATATTTAATGTGCAACATATTGCCACAAAAACACCACAAAAAATCACTAAACAAATAACATTATAACCACACGTCTCGGGCAGATCTGGAGTCTGCGCCTCGAATACTCAACAAGTGGACTAACCATTACATCACAAGAGCACGAAAGCATCCGACCGGACTACTTACTTTCTGTCCACTGCAGGAGAAGAAACAAAATACAGGCCACTAATCTGAGCCTCATTAAACCCACAAGCATAAGATCCATATTTGGATGTCATTGTGGTGGTGCGCTGTCAGACATGATCACGATATGTTGCTCAAGCATCCTCCTGTGTCTGTATATGCCAGAGTCTCAGCTGCTGTCATTCACATACGCGCCAATGAGACGCAACCCTCTGCATCCTCAATACAAAGAGGTCCCTGGGGATTGGTGAAGACTTGAGAGGAGAGGGAGAGGGGGCGATCGAGCACACTGTCTGAATTGTAATTTAGCAGCGGGTGATTATATTGGATATTGAATAGGAGATGGCGGGCAAAACGTCGCTGTGAGGTTCTTGTAATCATGGCCTTCAGTCCACTCCAGTCTAATGACTTCTCTCAGAAACCTCTTAAATTCATTTTATGCAGAATAAACTGTCATCCGCCTGTACTCAAGGGCAGACATTTATATCACTGGTTAGACTTGAAATGCTTAGCTCAAGCCCTGAACCACAAGTTGATACAGGTGTGCGTGTTTGTCGGGGACTGTATATCGAGGATAAATTTTTACCCAAAAGTCAGCAAAACATGACGAATCTCAGCAAAACCTCCTTTTGGGGACATCCTCATTTATCCTCATCCTCAACGCTATACAAAATACAGTAAACAAAGTTATTTTAGAAGTGTAAAAATGCAGAAGGTTTTTTGTTAGGGTAAGAATGTAGGTTAGGTCATAGTGTTTATAATTAGCTCTGTATAAAAACAATAGAAGTCTATGGAGTCTATGGTCCATTTGGATAAATATGTAAACGTGTGTGTGTGTGTGTGTGTGTGTGTGTGTACATGTTTTTCTACCACTGTGGGGACATGTCCCCACAAGGATGGTAAAAGTCACACACACCTACATTGTGGGGACAAGCCAGCGGTCCCCACGAGGGAAACTGATTATGAAACATACTAAATGATGCTTTATTTAATGTAAAAAAGCAGAAAGGTTTCTGTGAGGGTTGGGTTTAGGGGTAGGGGATAGAATATACAGTTTGTACAGTATAAAAGTCATTATGTCTATGGAAAGTCCCCATAAGGCATAGAAACAAGTGTGTGTGTGTGTGTTTATAATGATATTATAATGATAAAATGAAGTATATTTTCTTAATTTCTTATAAAGCCTAATCTAAAAAATGTAATAGGCACATAAAATAGGCATATATAATAATAATAAAAAGAATAAAATATAAAAACAATAAAAATATTATAATAAAAATGGGTGTATATTAAAACCCTTAAAACAAATATGTTTCTATTTTGCTTTCTCACGTGCAGCTCAATAAAGAAATAGATCTTATTTCAATAAAAGTGTCAAATAAATTGTTTTTCGTAGAAAGGTCAATCTTGTCCTGAAAATGTCCGTGATTTTTTTACACATACTTAAAGGTGACCGGTGGTACAAGACGCATCAAACCTGTCAGCAAGTCAGTACAAGTCAATAACTGAGCCACACGAACTGTATTTCTCCAGTATCCAAAACAGCATAACAAACTTCTGCTATTGTAGGCGTGTCTACGGAATTTTAAAGCAATCCTGGCGCCATGATTGGTCCGAATTTGCTGAGCCTTTCAGCGATTGGACGGTTCTATCGCTGTCGACGCGTTGATTGGCTGTCTGCTCCGTACTCGAATTCAAAATTGTGGCAGTGCTCACTCTGTTTTCAAACGGTGTTTCAGTGCGACTCACCACCGTTGACGAATGGATGGACTTCATCGCCGTTAATGTATACGCGTAAAAATGTCGTTTAAAATAGCGAAAGCGGAGTGTTTGGATTTCAGTCCCACCTTTAATTCTCACGGTAGTCGAGATACAACCGGGAAGGAAAACAATAATTCGATTCCCGTGCTGTCTTTGGTTCAGTTTTCGAGGTCCCCTTTCGTCTCGTTCGGGACTGTCAAATTGGGATCATCTAAATCTGCGCCTTTACGAATCGAAAATCCCACCGAAGATGCGACAACGACGGTCGTGGTGGATAAAATTTCAGCCGCCAAAGGTTTCTCGGTGGATCGGATGTCTTTCACGATACAGGTACGAGTTAACACACGGTTGGGTCCGAGAAACGAGTGAGCTGCGACCTAGACAGTATTTTGGTGCATCAAAGACGGTTGATAACTGAATAAATATGTACTTTGTTTTCTGAAATGGGCACACATTAGTTTTTGAGTCAGTTGAGTAAAACAACAATCTTACTCAAGGAAGGAATCGGTTTATAAGTGCATACGGTGAATACAAATAATTGACACGTGCACAGTGCATAAAGCATCGTGCTATTCTGTATTTCTGTGCATTTGCTAAACGATTATTTCCAGAGTATATAAACATATAACCTTTAAATGCTATGTACCAGTGCAATACTGCTATGCCATTATGTGTAAGGTTTGTGTGAGGTTATTATATAACTGACAGCGCATGCTGTTTCTCAGCCTGAGGACAGTATTATCTTGAACGTCACTTGGACACCGGTGGAAGAAGGTGGATTTCGAGAGCTCCTCTGCTTTGTTGCAAACGGTATCGTCAAACATCAAGCCATACTGCTTGGAAAAGCAGAGACGACCAAAAAGAAAAAGGTAATATTTTGTCCCGTTTTTACCGTCAGGGTTTCCCGCAGTCATGGGGAACAGATCATTGAAATCATCACAATTATGTTTTAAGGTCTTTTTATTATCTCTGTAAAATGATAGTTTTTTCTATGTAAAGATGAATGTACACAAAAATCATTAAAATTATTGGTACAGGGGTGTGGCAACCATACACTATTTTTAGTACTTTTTAAAATATATAACTCCTAGCGTCATCATTTTTGTATGTTTTCACAGAAAACATTATGGGATTCAATTAAATCCAAAAAGGGTGTCCCAGCACCCTCCAAAGAAAAGAGGGTGACCTCAATAAAAGCAGCCAATAAGACGTTTCATGTGTCTCGACAGTCACAGTACACCAAAGATAGACAGTCGAACCCATTGTCGCCATTAAATCAGGAAAGATCTCTGAAGGGCTCCAGCGCTGTCAGAGGGAAAACACAATCCCCCACTCTGCTGATTTCAAAGCGTGCGTTTGTGACGGAGAATTTTGACGAAGTACATTTACAGCAGAACTCTCCAGTCGTCGTGTTGGTACCGGCAGACAGATTGGTTGACGCAAGTGATAAAAAGGTTCCACCTTGTTTACCCAAAGCAGAGTGCAAAGAAGTCACAAGGGTTCTGAATAAAACCCTGTCTCCTCTCAGCACCCCAGAGAGGTTTCGAAACCCAGTGTTGTCGTGCTTCCAAAGCCCGCTTCCAGTGATCGGAAAACTGGATGAAGGTGAAGAACCAGGGAAGCCGCCTCTGTCTGTAAAAGATGCTCTGGGTGTTATAGGATCTGATTTATCCCATGCCGTGAGTCCTCCAAATGCTTGCTCAAGCTTCGATTTTTCGGATTCTCTTGAGTCTGAAAAGCAAGGTCCACACTCAACGTTCAGTGACACGGTGGACATGTCTCCACCACGTGAAGCTGCCCACCCAAGGCTCACTTACTGTGTGAGACCCAACAAAGCCGTAGGTGTCGAATCCAGTCACGATGAGTTTAGACTCAAGATGTTACCTTCTGAGACTGCATCATCTGAAGTTTCCCATCCAAGGTTGACTTTCTGTTTGAAACCCAACACAGCTGTAGATGATGAATCCAGTCACGATCCATTTAGGCTGAAGACGTTGCCTTTTAGCACTGCCACAGTGACCAAGTGTAGTAAAGTGGACAACACCCTTGATCCTGATGTCGTGAGGTCCAATGCGGTTCCTATTAATTCTGCCACGGTCACCAAAAGCAAAGCAGAAGTCTCTATTAAGAGTCCAGGTTTGCGTAAGAAGAACTCTAGACGTAGGCTGCTTGAGAAGACCTTGGAGATCTCTGAGCCCAGTAATGCAGAATCCAACACAAGTTCTCCTGAGAGCATCTCTGCTCTACCTGTCATTAGTTCTGATTCAAGTCCAGATGTGGTCCTTGAATCTGAAATTCCTGTACAAACCACACAAGTGATATTAGAGAAACCCACCGCAAATTTATCCTCTCCGTTTGAACCACTTATGTCTTGCATTTCCCCCATACGCCCTGAAATTTTACCCTCCGCTAGTAGTGGTCCGTCAGCTAGTTTTGATTCAGCAGCTGATAACGATTCGGACAAAGTGACATCATGTCTTTCTCCGGGCCAGTTTCCTGTGCAAAGCAGGACATTTGTACAGAGCAAAAAAAGGAAAAGTGACGAGTTTCTGAAAGGTCATTCTGAGGACAGTCAGAACTTGCAGGTGAAAAAGTACCGTGCTCCGGCGCAGGTGAAAGAACCTAAGAAACTGAGCCAAGAGAAAACGTTCAATTTGAGGTCCACCTCTGGACCACAGCAGCGAACGGCTACAGGTATGTAAAGTTTACTCCCGGTTTATCCATTCAGACACTTGGGCATCTTCCAGGTTGAGCACAACCTCTACAATTGATTGTTTTTGACTGATCTCGTTTGTCTTACAGCAACACCAAACTCAAGAAAGCTCACAAGACCTCAGCCAAAGAAATCCATGACCAAATCAACTCAAAACAGTAAAACTGGTTTAAAATGTCTTTTCATACATTTTGATGATCATGTTTTAAGAGTCTATTATAACTACTAATGCCATTTTAAATGTATGTGTTTTGCTGATGCAGATGGCCAGTCTGTGAAGTCCCTTAGTGCTTCAACTCGAAAAAAGGCAAAAATAGTGGCTGTGGCACAAGCCAAACTGATTTTTGTGAAGCCGACTCAGACAGGTTTGTTTTTTACAGTGACATTTACATATATAGTATAAAATGTATTTTAAATGGCATAATCACTTGTTATACCACACCGGCAGTCATACCAAGACACCCACTGCCCTTTGCCGCAAAGAACATGTTTTATGACGAACGATGGATTGAAAAGCAGGAAAGGGGCTTCACCTGGTGGATGAATTATGTTCTCACTCCTGATGATTTTAAAGTCGCTACTGAAGTTACCAAGGGTGAGTGTTTTTGTTCATTTTATTTTTTAAAGTTTGGATTTGCGCGTCTCACGTGTGAAGTGTGTAATTTTAACAGAACTGCAAAAATAATTGTATTCAAACGCGTTTCCCAAAAATCCACCTGTCTCCTATTGGTTGAGCGAACGGATAGTACTGCTGTAAAGTCACGCTATTGGTTAAGCTACTGTTGCTGAAAATCAACTCGCAAATGCCTTATTTATGGTGTCTGTATATTAAGCTGGAACGAAGCATTTTGACATCGCAAAATAATACGATTTTGCTTTGTGTTTTTTTGTGTGTGTGTGTTTTAAATAAATTCATTTTTGGAATGTAGTTTAATTTTTCTCTTGTTTTTATTCTTAGTGAATGCCTTGTCTTTAACAATGGGAAATGATAAATTCAACATACCCAAAGCGCCAACAAAAGAGGAGATGTCCTTCAGAACCTACACAGCCCGTCAACGTCTGAACCGCCTTCGGAGAGCAGCTTGCACACTCTTCACGTCAGACGACATGGTGAAGGCCATCCAGAAACTGGAAATAGAGGTGGAATCCAAGAGGCTCCTCGTGCGCAAGGACAGACATCTCTGGAAAGACATCGGTATGTGAACTTTAATTTCAGTCATTGAGACTCAGCACATGAATGTGTTTGCTTTATACAGTCTAATGCCTAAACATCAAATTTTGAAAATCAAGATGGTAAAACTGATCAGAGGTCACTTCTGTTTTGTGATTTGAGCAGTGATGTACTGACTAACCGGTGTAATTTTCTAACGTTTCGTTTTTAATATCACTTCTCAGGTGAGCGTCAGAAGGTTCTTAACTGGCTCCTGTCATACAATCCACTTTGGCTACGAATTGGAATTGAGGTTTTTTTTTACTTTTTATGCATTACCAACGTGGTGATTTTGATGTTTGATTCGATGTGACATCCAAACTGTTGCTTGTTTCAGACCATCTATGGAGAGCTGATAGCACTGGAAAGCAACAGTGACGTTGTTGGGCTGGCCATGTTTATTCTTGGGCGTGTGCTGTGGAACCCGGACATCGCTGCTGAGTTCAGACATGCCAAAGTGCCTAATTTGTACAGAGATGGTGAGATTATTTTTTTAACATTTTAAGACCTGGTCACGTCAGTTCTTTGGTTTTTTTACTTACTCTACCAAAAATTTCATAGGCCCCAAAATATTTTTAGCAATACAATTATTAATTAATTATTCATTTTTAGCAGTTTAAAAATGATATATAGGCCTATATATACTATTTTACTATTTTCTATTAGGTGTTTTTTGCAACGTTTCTGTTGAGTCTGTTACAATAGCAATGCAACGTTACAATGTTTTTCCACAATAGGCCATGAGGAGGCGCTCTCTCGCTTCACTCTGAAGAAACTCATTCTGCTGGTCTGTTTTCTGGATAAGGCCAAAGAATCCAGACTGATTGAGCATGATCCCTGCTTATTCTGCATGGACGCTGAATTTAAGGTAACTTTTTCTGGTTTTTATATAAGTTGTATTGTTGTATTTTACACGCGTTTAATAATATGAACCAATGGTCTGAAAGTAATGCAATTTCAATTCTCTGTATGTACTGTACATGTGGCAGAATTGACAATAAAGCTGACTTTGACTAACAATGCATGTACCGAAGCAATTATGATTGTGTAAGAATATTGCAGAAACATTCCATGTTCCTCATGTTTTACCTCAATCATCCACTAGGAGCGCTGTTTGTATCGTAAACACGCTAATGGTAATTTCTGTGCTTCAGTCGAGTAAAGATCTGCTGCTCGCGTTCTCACGAGACTTTCTCAGCGGGGAAGGGATTTTGTCACGTCACCTCGGTCACTTGGGCTTAGCAGTGTCCCATGTTCAGACTCCTTTGGACGAGTTCAACTTTGCCGTGAAGAATCTCGCCGTCGACCTGAGATGTGGCATTCGTTTGGTGTACGTTGATTTTGAACGTTTCTGTTTTACCATGTTTGTTATGCATTGGTGTCCTATAAATGGTCAGTCTATAAACGGTCACTTCTTAATTTTCAGGCGTGTTATGGAGCTTTTTACTCTAGACTGGACGTTGTCTAGAAAGCTCCGGATACCCGCCATTAGCCGGCTGCAGAAAGTGCACAATGTGGACGTTGCTCTGCAGGTGTTGAAAGACAAAGGCGTTGATCTTCGAGATGAACGCGGTCAGCCAATCCACATTTCACACAAAATCTCGGCCTGTTGACGTCAAGTCAAACTAGAATTCTCCAGTAATGATCTAGACTCTGTTCTGAAGGAACCTCTTTGAATTTTTGTCTTTGAAGGAGCCACCATTGATTCCAGAGACGTTGTGGATGGACACAGAGAAAAGACACTTAATCTCCTGTGGAAGATCATTTTTGCCTTCCAGGTATTGACCAAGAATATACTGTATGTATATGTGTATATATGTATATGTCTGTATATGTATATATCCCAGACATCATGTGTGAGACACTAACTGTATAAATGTTGACCTGTTTGTTCCGATCATGTTCTTGTCTTTTAAAGGTGGAAGTTCTGCTTGATGAGAACCAGCTCAAAGAGGAAATCAGTTTCCTCAGGAAAACCTGGAGGACAAAACAGAAGTTGGCCTCTTTAGTTGCCAACAAAGGACCCGTAGTAACAAAGATGAAGGCGAGGCAGGCGTTCAAACATCCCAGTCAGAAAGTAACACTGCTGCTCGACTGGGTCAATGCTGTGTGCGAGTTCTACAATGTCAAAGTGAGTCATATTAAAGCCTAAAAATCTAAAAAATGTTCATAATGTATTAACTCCCCTAATTATTCCAAGATATACATACAAACTACAGACTAAATTTTAGGATTGAATTTAAAGGTGAATTTTTGTTTATGTAATGAATTTGTTGTGGTAATTGCATTTGTAATTGTTTAATTGTTGTGTATACACCAAAAACATGCATGATGGTAATGTCTCATTCCTATATATGCACACTTGCAGGCAAAAACTTCCTGTGTAGTTCTTAAAATGACTTCCTGTTGTTTTTGCAGGCTGAAAACTTCACCGTGTCATTCTCAGATGGCCGTGTCCTCTGCTACCTCATTCATCATTACCACCCCGGCCATCTCTCTGCTGAGAAGGTTCAACAGAAGACGACTCAGACTATAGAATGTGGTCATCGCGGCAGAGTGGAGCTCAATAACTCCTCCAGTGATTCTGACTGCTCTTTTGATACCTTGTCCTCAATGCAAGGTGGGACATCTGATATATATATTATCTGAAAATTCATGTAATATCTGAAGATTACTGTAACACCTGCCTTAGTCTAAAGCTTGAGTGTAGCCAAAGTTTGCATGCAAAATAAAAAATGGTGCTTGTTTGGAGTCAAAACAAGTTTTGGTGTCCGTTACATTGGCATAGAGCCATTTTTTAAATCTGGACAAGCTTTGACAGAAATGATTAATGACTTTAAATTCAGAAAGAACTCTTATGGCTTTGTTAATAAAGACCAAAGGATGTCGAAGTCTAAAAATGACTTAGCTAGATTTGCTGTTAATTGGTCTGAACTCTGCGCTTTTTGTTCCTGATATTTAGAATCTCCATCGCTGGAGTTCAAAGAGCTGCTTGAGAATGAGAGGAGTAACTTCAAGTTGGTGAACACAGCAGTGTCTTACCTCGGAGGAGTTCCTGCCATGATAAATCCAGACGATATGTCCAACACCATCCCTAATGAAAAGGTAAAAACAGTTTTTTTCCCCTTTGACATGTTCCAATATAGCGATATTGGAGATCCTTAAATCATAAATGTTGTTATATGATGGAAATTTGTGTTAATTAACATGCGTGTTTTTGTCCAGGTGGTCACATGTTACCTCTCCTTTCTTTGCGCTCGTCTTTTGGATCTTCGTAATGAAACCAGAGCAGCGCGAGTCATCCAGGACGCGTGGCGGAGATACAAGCTACAAAAGGACATCGAGCTTCTTGAGGTAAAATTAAACATTAGCCTGATTTTTAGAGCCTTATTAGATCTTGGATGTTAGCCTGATTAGAGCTTTGTTAGATCAATTATGACATGTTGAATATGGTCTGCACGTACAGAGGAAGAACCTGGCTGCCACTAAAATCCAGGCCCTCGTTCGGAGGTTCATCCTGAAAAGGCGGCTGATCCGACAGAATACGGCAGCCATCACCATTCAGACATTCTGGAGAGGATACGCTGCCCGGGAGATGTTAAGAGTGATGAAACAGGAAAGAGAGCTTGCTCATCAAAATGCAGCTGCAGCTTTAATTCAGGTATGTTCATGATTTTGTCTGGGTAAAATAATGTCTCAGAAACTTATCAAGAAATGTGAAATTTGCATTAATTTGCACATAATATTACTGCATAAATGCTAATTGTCCTAAAAAGGTTTTGCTTTCTTTTAAGCAAAAGATATTATCTTGGTTTTTGATACATTTTACAAGATACAGATGATTTGTTACCAAAAATTGTAACGTTTGTTTCTTGGCCTCCCACAGAAAACATACAAAGCTTGGAGGAATCAAGTTCTCCAGAGACAAAACCACGCTGCCTCTCTAATCCAAGCGACTTTCCGGAAGTGGCATGCAAACAAAGTTATGGAAAAAAATATTGCCGCCTTGCGGATTCAGTCCTGGTACAGAATGCAGCGTTGTAAGAAACGGTACCTGGAGATGAAAAGGAAAGCGATCTGTATTCAAGCATGGCTGAGAGGTCACCACCAAAGATGCAAGTTTCAGACTTTAAAGAAAAGGCATCATGCGTCAGTCGTGATTCAGAGTGCGTTCAGGGCTTACCTTGTCAGAAAGCAGAGATTTAAAATGGAGCAAAGTGCAGTCTTGATTCAGAGGTGGTTCAGAGGTTGCGTCCTATGGAAAGCTGAGCAGAAGAGATATTTAGAGATGAAGTCCGCCGTTCGTACTCTGCAAGCGGCTTTCCGTGGATGGAAGGTCCGTAGAGCAGTGGCTCAACACCACCGAGCTGCCCTTCTGATTCAAACTGCTTTCAGGAGGTTTGTAGCTCAGAAGGACTTTATGAGTTTAAAAAAATCAGCCATTGTTCTGCAGCGGAGATACAGAGCTAACGTTCTTCGAAACGAGGCAAGACTGGAATATAAGGCTCTTAAAGACGCTTCAGTGGTCGTCCAGGCGATGTGGCGAGGAAGGGCTGTGAGAAACAAGGTGCGTCATCTCCACAGGTGTGCCGAAGTCATTCAGTCACACTACCGCCGGTACATGGCGCAGACACAGTTTATGGAAATGAAGCAGGCTGCTATTGTCATTCAGAGACAGTACAGAGCATTCAAAGATGGACGGGAAGTGTACGCAGAATACAGCAAAATTAAAAGAGCAGCTGTTGTGCTTCAGAGTGCCTACCGGGGCAGGAGAGCAAGACAGGAGCTGCAGGTGAAGAACCAAGCAGCCACTTTGATTCAGTCAGCAGTGAGAGCCTATATTTGCCGCCGTGTGTTTTTAGCTCAAAAACACGCCGCCATTGTCATTCAGCAGCGCTATCGAGCTTTTACACTGGGACAGTCGCAAAGAGGCTGTTATTTGCGATTGAAGCAGGCAACTGTTGCGCTTCAGGCTATATATCGTGGCTCCAAAATCAGACAAAATCTGAGACGAGAGGATCAAGCTGCTACTGTTATTCAAGCTCAGTTCAGAATGCATAAAGTACGGATTTCCTTTCTTGCTGCGAAATATGCGGCTGTCGTTATACAACAGCGATACAGAGCCTATAGAACTGGCAAATGCATGCAAGCTACTTACTTGCAGATGAAAAATGCTGCCGTAGTTATTCAGGCAGCATTCAGGGGAATGAAAATTCGCCAACACTTGCGAAAATCTCACCACGCCGCAACTGTGATTCAGGCGCATTTCCGTGGCCATTTGCAACTCCGAAAGTACAGGAAACGACAGTGGGCTGCATTAGTTTTACAGCAGAGATTCAGGGCGACCGTAACAAAAAATGTTGCTATGAGACACTATGCAGCCGTAAAAGCAGCTGCATTACGTATCCAGTCAGCTTTTCGAGGCATGACAGTAAGAAAGCAGATTGCAGACAGACACAAATCTGCAATAATTATCCAGAAAACATACAGGGCGTACAAGCAACGTTGCGATTACGCTTCCCTCAGAAATGCCACAGTGCGTATTCAACAACAATACAGAGCAATTGTAAGTGCGAGGCAACAACGTAAAAGCTATTGCTCTTTGCGGGCGGCTGCCATCACTTTGCAGTCTGTGTACCGAGGGATGAGAGTAAGAAAAGAGATCCACAAAAGGCACAAAGCAGCCGCTGTGATTCAGGCACTGTACAGAATGTACAGAACCAGAGTGCGGTTCCAAGCCATGAAACTGGCTGCTTTGGTCATACAGAGACAATACAGGTGCCATCTATTAAGTAAAGAGGCACGAGAGAACTTTTTAAGGCTGCGGTATAGCGCAGTAGCAATTCAGGCAATTTACCGAGGGAGTCGTACAAGGCAAAATATTGCCAAAATGCATTTCGCTGCCAAAATCATTCAAAGAAAATACCTCGCCTACAAAGCAAGGAAGCACTTCTTGTCCATCCAAGCTGCTGCTCAATGCTTTCAACGACACTATCGATCCATTTTGGCAGCACGGAAAGATCGGAGGGATTATCTTGCTAAACGACATGCAGTTGTTGCAATCCAAGCAGGTTTCAGAGGAATGCAGGTCCGCCAACAGATACGCAAACAGCATGCGGCCGCAACAATCATTCAGTCCCACATGAGGAAGCACATTCTCAAGTCACGCTTCCAGAGACTTCAGTGGGCAGTCAAGGCTGTTCAGCGACGTGTCAGAGCTAACAAAGTTATGAGGCAAGAGATGACAGCACTGAAGGAGAAGAAGAACGCTGCAGTGACTCTACAAGCTGCGTATCGTGGCATGAAGTCCAGACAGACTTTAAAACAAATGCATCAGGCTGCCACCGTCATTCAAACAACTTTCAGGGCGAGTTGTGCTCGTAAGCGATATTTAGCCCTGAAATATGCTGTCATTGCCATTCAACAGAGGTTCCGTGCTCAAAATGCTGCAGAAAAGCAGAGAAAGCGTTTTCTTGAGATGCGTCAAGCTGCGCTTGTGTTGCAAGCATGGTTCAGAGGCCACAAAGTTAGAAGGACACTTCTACTTCAGCATCAGGCAGCTGCTTTGATTCAGTCACACTTTAGGAAGCACAAAGAGATGGTCAAGTTCCAGGCCATGAGGTTGTCTGCAATCATTATCCAGACCTACTACAGATCATACATCCAGGCTAGAGCAGATTGGAGGGATTATCTTGCTAAACGACATGCAGTTGTTGCAATCCAAGCAGGTTTCAGAGGAATGCAGGTCCGCCAACAGATCCGCAAACAGCATGCGGCCGCAACAATCATTCAGTCCCACGTGAGGAAGCACAAAGAGATGGTTAAGTTCCAGGCCATGAGGTTGTCTGCAGTCATCATCCAGAGCTACTACAGATCATGCATCCAGACTAGAGCAGATCGGAAGAACTTTCTTTGTTTGAGAAAGTCTGCCATCGTCATTCAGGCTGCTTTTAGAGGGCACTCTGTCAGGAGACGATTAGCTGAAATGCAAGGAGCATCCATCATTATACAGTCTGTTTTCAGAATGCACCAGCAAAGATCTGCATTTAAGAGACAGCGCTGGGCATCCATGGTTCTCCAGCAGAGGTTCAGAGCTTTGAAGCTCCGAGATAAGCAAGTGCAGAGATACCAGCAGGTTAGGAATGCAGCAATATGCCTGCAGAAGTCCTTCAGAGGCATGAAGGGAAGGCAACTGGCCAGACAACAAATTGCTGCAAGAACCATCCAGTCCTACCTAAAGATGTATCTCCAACGGCAACGCTTCATGAAAGAAAAGGCTGCAGCAATTGTGATTCAGTCTGCTTATAGAGGCCATCGCACTAGACTTCAGTATACTAAGATGCAAGAAAGTGCATTGCTCATCCAGAAGTGGTATAGATCGTACAAACTGGTCCAGAAATCGAGGAATGGTTTCTTAACTCTTAGGCAAGCTACGGTAACCTTGCAGTCAGCCATGCGCGGAATGTTGGTGAGGAAGCTTGCAAGAAGAAAACGGGCTGCTGTCAAGATTCAGTCTTTGTTGCGCATGCACGTCTACCGCAAACGCTACGCTATTCTTCACTCAAGTGTAAAAAAGTTGCAAGCGCATTACAGAAGGTTGGTGGCCCAGAGAAGATACCACAGAATGAAGACAGCAGCTGTTACTCTCCAGAAGTATTACAGGGCTCACAAGGCAAAAAAACAGCAGAGATGCAGTTACCTAAAAACCCTCCAAGGCATAAAAGTCCTTCAGGCCAGAGTACGTGGACACATCGAGTACAGAAGATTTCAACGACTGAGGGCAGGTGCTGTCACAATTCAGGTAATGACGACTGTAGTTAGAAAGAATGAAACTGCATTCAATTTTGTTCTGCATTTCATCACAGTTCTTTGGTATTTCAAATGAGGTCACCACTAGCTTAACTGGACAGGTCGATTTTGTTTGTTATCCCTAAACAGGCTCATTATCGAGGAATGCTTGAGAGACGCAAGTACCAGCAACTCAGGAAATCTGTGTGTGTTATACAGAAGCATTACAGAGCCTTCCGAATCTGCCGGAAGGAGCGCGCGCAGTTCCTCCAGCTACAACGGTCTGCTGTTGTGATACAAGTAAGTTCAAATGGGTCCGTTTCGAACCAAGTGGGTCTGTTTGTGACTAGAGTGCAAATCCCATTGCAAGCCAGTTAGATTAGCCAATTAACTGCCTTTATGCAGCACACAATAGTAACTATACAAAATGTTTAATCAAATTTTATTTTTATTAAACGTTTTCCTCATTTTTCCATTTCCTGTACACTCTTCTTTATTTGTTAAGTGTGTAATGTTTGATTTGTCTTTTGGTTCACCTTAGAAAGCAGTTCGGGCTTACCAAACAAGACAGCATGCTGTACGAACACAGGCTGCCCAAAAAATTCAGGCCTGGTTCAGAGGATGCCTAGCTAGACGAAACTACGTCTCAAAACGGGCTGCTGTCGCAACCATTCATAGATGTATTCAAGCAAGACGCCAACGTTCAAGGTAACAAAGTCGTTTTTTACGTTTGTGTTCGTATATGTTCACATAAGTGTGCATGTGTTGCATTAACTGAGTTATAATGTGATACTTTGGCCTCTTAAGATTTCTAGCAGTCCAGCACAGTGTCCGAATCATTCAGCAAAGATGGAGGGAAACTCTGACCGCCAGGAAACAGCGATCTGACTTCTTGAGGTTTAGAAAGTCTGTTATACATATCCAGGCGTTATGGAGAGGTTTGCGGGCCAGAGATTCCATTCAAAAGGTAATTTTTCTCTTTGTGGGAATAAACTGTTGTAAATTTTTCTAATAAAAATGGCTTGTGCAGTCTTGCCAAAAAGAGTGTTTTGTGTTATATTCTGATTTGACCCGTTTATCCCCATTGTAAATAACACTGTTCATCTTGGGGACAGTTGTCAAAGTCCAGCAGCTCATACAGAGGTCATTGTCCTATGATAGAAATTTTTTTATTTATTCATTATAGAGTGTGGTTTGGGTTGCCAAAGATTTGTTTCGTTCTGCTAAAAGCATTTTAAAAAACCCTGTTTTTTACATTACAACATTATGCCAGAGTTTTAAAAGTTTGTTTGTGCTTTTTCTTTGACCCCCACGGAACAGATTTAGCTATAGAAACCTTGAAATAGAATCACTGTAATATTTAACAATTTTAAATATTTTTAAGTTTTTCAATGACCTCTCAAAAATGTGTCTTACAGCAAGTAAAAGCTGCAGTCAAGATACAGTCAGCTTTCAGGGGCTTTACCCAAAGACGGCAGTATATACAACAAAGAGTCGCCACCGTAAATCTGCAGCGACGTTTCCGAGCTTTGCAGCTAGCCAGAGGCGAAAGGGAAAAATTAAGGAAACGACGCGATGCTGCTGTCTGTCTTCAGGCTGCGTGTCGTGGTTGGCTTGCAAGACGACAGGTAAGTTGTTGTTTACATGTACCAATTTGAGATACTAGATACCAATACCAGAGTGTGATTATGGGCAATTGACTAGTCGAGTACTCAAAACAAATAATAATAATAAAAGTAATATTTAGAATTATTGTGACCATTTTACATATTAATTTGTTGATTGTTAGAGTACTTACAAATGTAATATTACACTTGGGAATTGAGTAGGTTACTGTTGTACAGTCGTTGATGGTGATGATAAATATGCTACACACGTCTTAATTGTATTAATTTATTCCTCCAAAGATGAAAGAATTGGCTCATGCTGCGAGACGTCAACGTTTCACTGCTGCCGTTTACCATCATCTCTGCGCAATAAGGATTCAGCGAGCTGTTCGTGCACACTGGACTCTTATAACAGCCAAGAGGCAGATGTCTGTGGTCCTTTACATTCAGGTACACACACACACACACACACACACACACACATAATAGACCCCATTACTAAAATCAACACCACACTTTAAAAGTAACATGTAAAAGTATTAATCCTTAAATTTTTAATAGCCAACAGACTGTAGTTATGTCACAACAATGAATCATAATTTACTGCTTGTTGGTTGCAGGTTATAACAGTTGGAGGGATAACAGTTAACATGTTAAATAACATTTAAATTGCGCGCTGTAATTATTTATCTCCATCTCTCTCTCTCCCTTCTAGCAATGTTTTAGGGCAAAGCTGCAGAGAAAGAGATACCTCAAAGATAGACAGGACATCATAAAAACGCAGAGAGCAGTGAGAACCTGGTTGCATCGTCGCAACCAAGCTGCAGCTGCGATCCAGCGAGCAGTCAGGAAGTTCCTTCTGAGGTGTCGCATGGAGAGGCTGCAGCGTGGAATAATAAGCGCGCAGGTGAGTTAAAATAAATCGTATTGGCGTACACGTGTCGACTTTTATTCTGTGTATTCCTAAAGGGCGGGGCATTCTCATCCTAGAAGGCATTTGATTGGACAAACTCTGAAAGATTGTAAATATCGATACGTTCTGTTTTAAGGCACTCTGGAGGGGCCATTGCTCAAGAAAGCTTCATGACACGAACAAAACCATCTCCATCAGGCAACGTTTCAGAGAAGTAAATCGACACGTTAAAGAAGAGGACAAGCTGTGTAACAAAACCACGACAGCGCTGAGCTATCTGCTCGGATACCAGAATTACGCGTACATTCTTGCGGCTTTAAGACATTTAGGTAAGACGGTTTGTTCACAGTGAGGAGGCTGGAGGTGTCATAACATGATAACTGACGTGGTCTTTCTGTCACGGTTGAAGAAACTGCCACCAGACTTTCGCCAGAGTGCTGTGAACGTCTCGTTGAAAGTGGAGCGACGCACACCATCTTTACTTTGATGAGGAGCTGCAACAGAAGCGTGCCATCCATGGAGATCATCACCTTATCCATCCAGATCCTTCTCCACCTCTCCAAAGTATGTCGCGTTCCAATCAGGGCTTTCGGTTTACCAAAAGTCATTAATTACGACTAATTAATTTCATTAAAATAATTGTATATATCAATATTTGCTAACAAGGCCCAAAAGAAGGTCATTCAAGAATCAAATGCCAGTTTAGAGCAGTTCAACAAACAAATTTGCTTAACGTTCAAGCTATAAATATTAGGTGTGCGCGCGTCTTAGGAATCGCACATTGGGATTGTGGGTGCTATACTCTACCTGTTGGTAAAGTATTAGAGTATTAACCCGTTGTCTTTTTTTATCATCTTGCAGTACCACAGAACCATTGATGCAGTTTATGATGTGGACAACTCGGTAGAAACGCTGCTGGATCTCCTGCAGATCTACCGGGAGAAGGCTGGCGATAAGGTGGCAGATAAAGGCGGCAGCATCTTTACCAAGGCTTGTTTTCTTCTGGTTCTCTTGGTCCAGGATGAAAGAAGGGCAATGGTGAGGCAATTATCTCTCCCCAATCTGTGGCATGATATTGATTAGTAGCAGGACTTTTAAATTAAATGCAGGACGGCACATACGACACGTTTATCCTGGGCCTGGCAATAAACACTAAAGCGCTGTTAAAATACAGTTTACAAGTATAACAAGTATAGTACTTAACAATAGTAATGTTAGACCAATGTAATGACCTCTGCCATGTTATCACTGTCAAAGTGAACATGGCTTATGTAGAAAATATCTTGTGATAATCAACTTTGTTGCCATATTATTATTGAACAACCCAGATACTGTAGCTAAGTGATAATTAAAGGAATGCTACCAACTTTCATATCATTAATTTCATTGTTTTGATGTCTTGGTGAATAGGAGGTGCGAACGCTGCCCAAGGTTTTAGATCGCATTCGCAGCATCTGGCGTCTCACGCTTCGAAAATACAAGATGGACGCCGAGAGAAGCAAGGTCAAACAGAAAATGAACGCCTCTCTAAACGGAAGCTTCCTCATCCAAGCCACTCCTCGCAAATCAAAACCAATAGCCAGGTGCGTCTGCATTTGTGAATGTGTGTTCTTGTTCCTTAAGTGCTTTAATGTAGATATGTTAAATGGAAAACATTTCGATAAATGCTTGTCGTGTTGTTACCCTAGACCCTTATTTCTGGCTTGCTTCCATAGATGAGAATGTCCAAAGGTGATACTAGGTAGAATGTTAGGAAGTTGGTCACCATTCTTTTTTTAAAAAAGGTGCAAAAAAGTCTATTGTGACCAAAACTGCCAGTACTGGTTTTTGTTACACAGACAAAATTTATACACGTTTGATTACATGAGTAAATATGAATGCAAGTTTTTTTTTTTTTTAAGTTAACTGTCCCTTTTTAAACTGAACTTCTGGCATCACCACATGTAATGTCTTCCAGTTGGTCATTTATAGTTGATTTGGCATTTTACGCTGGGATGGAAAAAGGCTTAAAGAGTTTGTTTGTGGGGAACCGTTCCACCAACCTTCTAATTTCTTGCAGGTTTGCTCCAGATTGGGTTCTGCGACGTGACAAACTGAAGGACATTGTGGACCCTCTCCGTGCTATTCAGATGCTGGCAAACACTCTGGCTTTAGTGCCTTGAAAATATTTACACACTTTGTCAATGTACAGCTTTTTGTTTGTTTTTCTGCTTTAAGTCTTTCACTCTAAACAGCGTGTACCACATTGGCCTTGTACATATCGTTACGTTCCTTTTTTTAATGTGTATATAATTGTATTACCTTGCTATACTTCGATATTTCTCATGGATGATTGTTTAATTAGCACATGCATAGTCTCTGTTGAGACTTCATATTAGCTTTGATATGTTGTAAATATAAGTGGTGCAGTTTGTATTGGATTTCATTTTTTATGCTGTACTTGAATATTAAAAAGTGCCACAACTACGTATACTTGTCCTGGTGCCAGTTTGTCTGTACATTTTATAATTTGTAATGGCAAACAGCAAAAATGTTTGATCATCTATTACAAGTTGTCTTAAGACAGCAGGGTATTAAATATTGTGTGTTATTTGCTTACAGTGAATGGTTTTTAAAATCAGTCCAAGGTGCTCATTTTGAACTGTGAAGGGCCCATTTCAAGTGGAAAAATAGAAAAGCCTGCTATTGCTTAAGAATTAAGAAATGGACTTCTCATAAAACTTCATCAGATCAGAGAGAATACCTAATTGCTGGATGTGTACAGTTGAAAGGGAACTACCCCAAACTTTATATTCATTTTCACTAGTTAGTTTAAAGATCTCAGTTTAATGTTGTGGAGATGTGGTCAATATTCATGTTTTATGGTAAATTTTAAAAGTTTTCCTGTTTTTCCACATGGCCTTTAAACATTGTGACGTATATGTGACGTATTGTGTGTATATATGTAGTAATATTTTTGAGTGAACTGTCCCTTTAATACAAGCCTTATGTAATGGCGCGTCCTGCTTTCAATTACTGAGGTAATCTAAATTCTTGCCTAAAATAAAATTAAATTGCTCTCATGCATCGTGAGGAATATTTAATGCATATTTATACGTTTGTTTGTAGTCCGTCATAGATAATATTTCCCTCTATTATATATTTCGTGGATAGTAGAATTGTCAGTTCACACATGCGCATTAGCGTCTTCTCATTAAGAAGGACGAAGTTCATACCCACGTGAAGATATTCGACATTGATTGGGGATTTGGTGAGAGGTAAGTCTTACGTGTTTCCTCTTTTATATTGTAAAAAAAACCGTTATCATTTTATGACTATGAAAGAAAGGGCAATTGCAACATGGTTTGTTAATACTCCAGTCAGAAATAAAGCACGGTTAAATTCATACTGCATCTTGTCAGTTAACTTATTTTTCCTGGAAAAAAACAACCACTTGTGACCATTCCTTCTGCAGGAAGTACTTTTCATGTTAAAAAGGTTATTTTAATCAGTAATTTCTTAGCTTCGAACGGGCAGAGCTAGCATGGGTCAAAACCATTGTGTCAAGCTAGCATAACAAGTTTTATGATAACTGTCAATGTGACATTAATGTGAAAGCTGGTCATCATAACATATCAGAATTGCAATTTTGTGGATTAATAAAGAACCCCTTTCAATAGTCAGAGCTTTTAAAATAGCTTTAAATAGTAAATAGCTTTTTAAAATCAGACTAGCCCCCCTGTTGTGTTTCATTAACAATGAAAGATTAACAAAGTGTATAACACATTGTAGCAGAGTAGGTGGGTAGCTGACAAATGTGGGTTTATTGTATTAAAAGTTTGTCCTTCCGATGCAAACTGACTGAGAAACCGAAAGACACGCAGAATGTGTTACAACCATCCACGCTGTCCCCTATTTTAAACAGGGCAAAGTTAATACTACACATGAATTGTATTTTTGGATACAATGTGAGAGAAACAGTGTCAGATGAAATATTATCAAATTGTTGATCAGATTATTTTGTATACAAAATAAATCCAAATCAAAAAGTTGTGAATTAAAAAAGCAGATGTTATTACTTTAAATGCTATTACATTACACACATTTAGAAGTTACTTAATAGACAATAACAGTGTCTCAGTAACAGCTGGAAAGTTCTGTTGGTCTGTGTGTTTATGAAAGCATTTTTATTTTCTATGCATTATCATTTACTTTTCCTTAAAAAGGAAAAAGGATGTATTATTTTTATTCCCACTGTTGTTCTTTAGCACTAATATTATTCCGTCTGTCATTCACACTTGGGCAAAGTAATCCTGCCGTACCGACACTGTTGTCTAAATTCAACACTGTTACTTTTCTGTATTTGCCCCTCTGACACACGAAGGTCACGTGATCCATATGTGGACAGAACATTCTTTCTTGTCCACCTTTCTTCAGTTCTATGTTCCTCTTGTCCATTTCCTCTACGGACGCTAAACACAGTGCTGAAAAAAAAAACAGCATGACATGAGCACATGTTATCCTAATAAAACATTTCAGCAGTAAGTGCATGAATACTTATAATCCCAAACCTAACACTACTGATACCGAATAGTCTATAGTACTACATCTCACTTGATACCTGCAGATATAGTAGCTTGTTAGCCAGACCAATTTCCTTGGCACAGTGGGCAGATTGTTGGGTATTTGCATCGCTTAGTCCACTCGAGGCAGTTCGGAAATTCGTATAGCAGATGCCAAAGGCCAAAGAAAGCTAAAAATATCGACAGCATTTGTTGATATTTTATTTAAATAGTTATATTTCTTCTTATTTCTATTACCAGTTTTGTACAATGGGGTATTTTATGTTACATTTTGCATAGTTTAATTAATGAAAATAATTAATTAATTACACGCAGTGTAGCTTGGAACAAAGAGAAAGCAGAAATTACCTTTTTTTCCAGAAGATGAAATTATAAACAGTCTTTAGATTGACAGAGGCAGGTGTCTTTCAAGCCTGTCTAATCTTAAAACTAAGCATTCAGAGTCACAGCTGAGTTCCAGACACTGAGTGGCGCTGCCAGTATGTGTACACTTCGAACACAAAAACAATGTGTTCGATTTAAACCTGGCACTGCACTGCGCTTATTCAAAGTGCAACCCTCTTTTCGGTTACGCTTGAATCCAACAAGAAAACATACTGAAGCATAACTTCTAAATATAAACATACACTTGCAAACCTGTCTATGTAAGATACACAGGCATGCAGGGTATAGCTAAAAAAATTACTGTGTGTATATTCTTACAGTACTACACATTAGCATTATGTATACTGAATTGGCACTAGATAACATCTCAGGACAACAGTGTGGCAGGGC
>JAZGTI010006998.1:2402-22396 GCA_036877585.1 Botia kubotai | reverse complement strand
ACAGAAGAACTGAGTTTGTTCCAAAATGCTTTTGTTTGGTTATAATGGATATGAGGGGTGACAGGCGTGCACATCTCTGCCAGGGCAAAAGAAATTTAATTAAGACTTTAATTACATAACTATAATTTAAGGTTTTTACATCACAATCTGTAGATTTAGAACTTTGTTTATCAAATGTCATTATTCCGAATTTTAATTCCGAAATAAAATTTAATTATTTTTCTCAAAAACGTAAAAATGTCATTGGCATCATGCACAAGGTCAAAAATTCACCCCGTCTCATTTAAACAAGATTGATCGACGCCATGATCAGATCTTTCTCTCAGGATATGTAATAAATGTATCAGTGAACTCAAAACATAAAAATGAAGTTTAAAAATAAATATAAAGCACTAATCCATAACACAGTGATTCTGTAGATCAGGTGGTAGAGCGTTGCGTGTGCAAACACACACATATACTGATAAACAACCGTGTACGTCTTCAATGCACTGTACGTCACCTTGGATGAATATGTCTGCCAAGTGCACATAAATGTACGTTTGAAGATTTATGTTTTCAAGCAGCCAAAATTGCCCCAAAAGAAGAATCACCCTTGTATGTGTTATTCTGCAGTGGTAACATGTTACCCGAGTTATCTGTCTGAGTTATCTGTTCTTCTGTCTGTTCTAGATTGTTGAGCAGGGCAAGAATGTGAAGAGTTACCATTACATCCTAGCAAACCTGGTAAGCTAATACACACCAACATCACGTATTACACTGACAGATGTCATAGACTCATTCTGACAAAGAGGCTTTAAATGCCACAGCGACTCCTGATGTGCCATTTGCATATTTTCACTACTGACCAATAGTAAGAAGCTGCTCACTGGCTATGACTAACAGATGAGATGTCGTACAAATGCTTGCTGGCAATCAGATCTGTGAATATGATGAACTTCAACCCAGCTAACAGGGAACGTTTTCAGAACGTTGGCCAACATTCTCTGAAGGTTTTCTTAAAGTTATTAAGAAACGTACTTGCGGTGATGTTAGCAGGTTTGTAGAAATATATTTACCGAAAATTTTTAAGTAGTTAGTCGAACATTTTAATAGAACGTTTCTATATATACCAAAAAATGTTATGTTTAAGTAGAGTTAGTGGACCGTTTTAAAAACATTACAGAAATATTTGATTAACGCTTTTTATAACCAAGCAATAATGCAAATACAATTTCTAAAAAAACTGGATGTTCCTAAAACTTTCAAAATAACATTTTTAACGTCTTTGTTACTTAATGAAAATGCCGGGGATTGTTCTTACAGTCAAAAATGGTTAGCTGGGTGATGATCAATGCAGTCTTTGTAGGTACACCGTGTGTATGAGAATGAAAAAAGCCAAATTGATTTAAACAGAAATAGATGATAACTGCAGCATTAATATTCTGATGTGTTCTCGTGGATTGAGCACTGCTGAGGATTTTAAATGAAACCTGTTTAAATTAAACCTGGCCGTTTTGTTCAATGTGATTGTAAATGATAAAGGATAAAGCTTGTAAATACAGATACAGATCTTCAACTGTTTGCGATTTACATAATGGCAAGATTTTAAGAACTGTGAGCAAATCAGTGTCTTACAAACATGATCTCAGTGTTATTTACACTGTGTTTGCGTGTGTGAATGTGTGCGGTTCTCAGTGGAATAAGCTTTTCTCCTCTGTGTCCGAGCCTTCTGAGTGAGGGCTAGTTTCTATAGTAACATCACCAACTCACTGCGCTACATTTACAGTAACACAGGGCGTAAAAAGATACAACTCTATCCACTCAGTCGGCAGATATGGACACCTGCTGGAGCAGATACATCCAATCGAGTTCAGTTTTTTTAAACAATCAGTGCGGGTTTGACATATTGGCTGTTTACCTCAGTGCGCCTGTTTTACCATTTTGCTTTCATGAAATTCTCTTCGAAGCTAAACAAACACACCAAAATTTTAATGTAGAAGTTATGTTTAATATTTAGGCAGGTCTTCAGTTGAAAGCTCTACAGCTAAGGAGGTGGTGTTAAAAATATCAACACATCTGAACACTTGAAGTAGATATAAAACATACTGATATATTCGGATGATGTGACTCATTAGGAAACTTCCACGTTAAGGAAAAATGTTAATTTTTTTTTTTAATTTTTACATTTAATTTTTTTTTAGATGATTTAACAATGACTGAAGTTTCTCTGGGAAACATATTGCATATTACTAAAATGTCATAATTTGACAGCATTTCACAAGCTTTGTGCTTGACTGATCTGAATGCAGGCGTCCTCACCCAAAATCTTTATTTCCTGATCTGGTGTACAATGAGTTTGTGTAGGATCATAAATTGAGAAGCACTCACCATTGTTTTTGAGGTGGGAGGACCTCCTACATATGAACTGGAGAATAATCAGGCCAAGCAGAACACTGATAAAATCAGTCAAAATACTGTAACCAATTCCAGGAGGCGACTACAAATGAACGGTATTATCAGCTGTGCCTCGCCAAGAAACAGGATGTCACTGTTGCTATGAAAACAGATAGTCAACATAAGAGGACGTGCCAAAATACTAAACTGTTGACCAAAAAATGAAGACAATTCAGCCATTTGGCCATAGCAGTGCTTCAGAAGATGTGCTTCGGAGATGAGTCAACAACTCAGAACGCTGGCAAATATTCTCTAAAAGTTCTCCTGAAAATGTTCTTGCAGTAATGTTAGTGGAACATGTTGTAATTGTTATATATGGTTTTATATTTTTAAAGGTTATAGAATTAAAACGTTTGAGTAACGTTCTTATAACCAAGCAATAATGTTAATACAACATTGATTGTTACTAGAATTTTTCAATTCAATTCAACTTTTATTTATATAGCGCTTTTCACAAAATGTCATTGTTACCAAGCAGCTTTACATGTATTTTTAAAATAACATTGTTGTTACGTAATGGAAATGTGACTCCTTCATCAAGCAGACAGGTCACCTGCTGCACTGTTTACCGTGTTACTTTATCTGTGTTCCCTAGTTACTCAGACCCAGATCAATTTGAGATTAGCGGTGCTTAGTGAAGCAGTTAGTCACGCAACCACCCATTGCATCCTTGGTGGCGAGTTACAATTTCTTGACCTATGGCCTAGTGGTTAATCTATGTGATCCACTGATTGAGCCATGGTGCTCATATGAGAGATGTGAGTTTGAATCTGGCTCTCCATTTCAAAATCGTGTCCCCCTATAATTTCCTGTGGGAAAGTGGAAGATCAAATCAAAGGTTTTGAAATTTGAACGAGGCGATCATACGTTTCTGGTGTACCTTTATAAGCTGCTACTTTTAATATCAGATGAAAGCCTGTGTGTTCAGTGAATGAGTTCCTACTTGCTCCTTAAGGCTGTGCTAATCTCGACTGAACAGAACCGTGTGGAAGAGGTATATATACGATGACATGCACCGCATGACAGCGCTCAGTATTATGTGCAGTGATGCAGACAGTCTGAGTATCTCTGATTGCCTTGTTCTCTCTCACCGTAGAGAGTGATGAGGTTGTGAATTGACACTTTAGCCTGAAGGCCTGTCGCGTGATGGGATCTCTCTACAGTTACAGCACGACTCATTTGACATTACAGGAGATGTTCAGCTATCCCTGCGCATCAGACAGTTACTGTCTGGTGCGCAGACAGTATCAGACAGTATTACAGTTATAGAGGTGATATGGATTCTGCATGTCTGTACACAGAATCGTTAGCAGCCCTCTGGAATACTTGATTCTGATTGGTCGAAACATGCCATTCCGTCATCAGATGATGTTAGATAATGACTGCCAAACTGTATATTGACTGTTGTCCCTGGCAACCGGTTTCTTACATTGTGCTGGTCTAGTCTCTGAGGTCTTTACTCTCACATAAAGAAAGAACCTTGATTCAAATCAATATTTCATATCTGTTTATGTTCAGATTTGGTAAGCAGCTGGGTGAAAAGCTGGAGGATGTGCAGTAAAGCTAGCCAAAAAACAAAATAAGCCCTTCGGGATGATCATTTTTGAGTTTTTTTATTTATTTATTTAGGGTTAATTTGCAGGAGTGGATCTGGCAACATTAGCCACACAGAGCGATTGGACGAGGTCAACAGAGATGAAACAGATGGTCCAGCAGCAACACTTGTGGTTAAACAGCTTTATTTTACTTCAAAAGCAACCGGCACATTTTGGCACAGGGACCATGAGAGTCATGATGAAAGCATCAACATTTAACTACAACAAATTATCAGTAGAAATGAGGCTTACAGGTGACCAATCAATCAAGCTTTGGAACTAGGCGCGCTGGGCGAGTAACTCAATGGTTTAATTGTTAACAAAACTCATCAGAATGATGGACCACTGGTATGCTTCAATGATTTGTAAAAACAGTAAAAATAATCATTAAAAGATTAAAAAGTACATTACATTAATCAAAATTACTGCATAAACTTTGCAAAGAAAAGTCTTCATTCGTCCCACAAAAAATAGGTGAGACTCAAACATGAGGTCATGCTAGAAGCACATGACTTGTTTTCTGCCCTGTGTAGCAGACATTCCAGATTACAGACACGCGTTACTGTTCCAATGGGACCAAGTGTGTTAGGAATAAAAGATCAAAGACACTAACAGTCTGACAATAAGCCATAAGACTCAATTCTGAGTCAGACACACACACACCTACAAACAGATCTTAAGTATCTTTACATGCGTTTGATCACCAGATGCATATACAGTTAATCCAAATTTCTGTTCTCTGCTTTTCCAGTCCTCGTGTCAGATAGCAGCCGAGCTTTCCTGAATAACCAGTCTCTGTGGATGTGATGGATTAGCCTTTTCATTAAGGGGTTGACCCAGCCATTTTTCTGTTATAGGTTTAAACCCTGCATTATATTTGACAGCACTCCACAGACCCGGCCTTATGCTCTACTCACGGCATCTAACCATTAATGAGAAAATGACTCCCTCAGCAGCACATTCAACCTCGGTTTCCTGTTGAGGTCTTAACGCTGGATTTAAAAAAAAAATTGCTGGGAATTCATTATCATATTTTATCCCTGAGTGCTCTCCGAGTGTCAGTTAGTCAGTGGCCTCTCTTTAATGACTGACATCCCAGCTGACAATGTTAGGCTGTAAGAACGTTTCCACGACGTTTCCATTAAGTAACAAAAATGTTCAAAACACTGAACGTTCTATGAACATTAAAGAACAAGTCTCAGAACATTGGCTGTTGGAGAAGTTGTGTGGAAAGCCATTATGGAGATGGTCTGGACGTGTATTGTGCTAATGATTAACCGTGTGCCCATGATGCATCATAATCCAGATTCACTAACATTAGAAGTGATTTAAGTGTGCACGCAGCCGTTGCGAATCCAGTTAATCGTGCGCAATTATTAGTGAATCAAACCTGTTTGCCAACTTCTACTTGTTCTCTGTGGTCCTTCAGGGATTTCTGGACATCGACCTGACGGAGTTCAAGAAAGGCGAGGCGAACGTAACGGGATTTCAGCTGGTGAATTACGCCGATCCAAATGTCAGTAGGATAGTGCAGCAGTGGATGGACTTCGATAACAAAGACGCCAAAGTTCCCAAGAGAGGACTGAAGGTGATACACTCACTCGATGGACTACATGAAATCATTCACAATGTGAAGAGCTAATCCTGAAAGAAAATGTGTCTGAAAAAAAACAGAAAAATACTTGAATGGAATAAATAAAAGTGCTTAAAACCACACGCAATTAGGTGGCTCTAGAATAAATCTCTGATCAATTTGCCAGGAGCACAATGGAATGACCTCAAAATCTAATATACAAAAAGCTTGTTGTTTGTTCTCTGTCTGACACTTAAGTTTGTTGGCTTATAGGTTTCCATTTAGACACACACACACACACACACACAAATGCTGACATAAGATATATATAACAACAAAGTGCACTTCTCATTTATCTTTCAGGGTTCACATCCGGGTTGCCAAATTGGCCCATACCAGTCCAATGGCCAATTGAAACCAATGACCCAATGACCATATCCCAAATACCAATAGTCAAAATGTGCCACTCTCAAATCTAAAATACATATTCAACAGTCACTCATATGCAATACATACAATTTGATCGTAAAAATCACTATGTAGTAGTTTACAATAGAGTAAAATATTGTCACATATTTCAAACCTTGAAGAAAATGAAACGATATGTGTCAACAGTTTTAAAGTACCGCAATTCGGGGGGGAAAACGGAGGACTTGGCAACGCTGATTCACACTGTGCTCTTTGTGCAGTACACTGGAGCTCTCACATACGACGGGGTCAAAGTGATGTCCACAGCCTTCCAGAATCTCCGCAGGCAGAGAATAGACATTTCCCGCCGTGGAAATGCTGGAGAATGTCTGGCCAACCCGCCGGCGCCTTGGGGCCAAGGCATCGATATCCAGAGAGCTCTTCAGCAGGTAACTCACCCTGGAGGATCAGCACACATGCAGACATTCATATTTCAACAACATAAACAAACATAAACTTCCTTGTCTTCAAGACTGACATTGCTTCTAATTGATTCTGATTGGCCAAAATGAAGGACCAATAAGCAAATTACGTCTTTATATCCCGTAAAGTTCACATTGAGTCACCAAAGGGACCGTCACAATAAAATGTGACAAGCAGATAATAAACCAAGCCAGTTGGCGATAAACATTTACGCTGGTCATAACAGCACATGACAAGTTATATTTACAAAAGGATATGTGAGGGACAGAACACCTGGCTGTGTTAGCATCAGGCAGATGTTTGCCTCTTTTCTTTGGGCTGTGTATGAATCAAAGCGTAGAAGATACAATTTGGCAGGCGAAGTGGAACAGAATTTGTGAGGAAACCAAATATCACTTATTGGAAATGTTTAGAAATGCACTCTGTTTGGGAAGCCTACACAAAATTGATATTTCTGACCATGCCAGATGACGCATTTCCTCATTTCACTTTAAAAAAACATAAAATAAGCCAGAGGAGGTCTGACCCAGCTAACAGGCAATGTTCCCAAAATGTTGGCTATCATTCTCTAACAGCTCTCAAAGTTATCAAAAAATGTTCTTGCAGTAACATTAGTAAAACTTTATATCATATGTATCATTACTCATCATCAGAATGATGAACTTATTAAATAAGTTGTTAGTGGAATATTTTTAAAATGTTATAGAATAAGCAAGCAATGATAATGTCTAAAAAACTGGACATTTTGCTTAAACATTCAAAATGTAAAAAAAAAAATTAATTGTTTTATTGTTAAAAAAACATTTTTTATTTGTTTTTTAAATTTTTTATTGTTTTTTTTTAATTGTTTAACATGTTTGTTACTTAATGAAAACATTAGGAAAATGTTCTTACAACCTAAAATTGTGAGCTGAGGGGCAAGGGCAGTAAATGGTGTAGTGTTGCTCTCATAGAGGTACTGTAGATTGTCGACTCTTACAGTTGCTTGTGGCTGCGTTTGATGAGAGTCTGATGTATGCTGGACTGAGGGAATTTGGCCCATCTGCTGGGAGGCCGTGGAGATTGATGCTCAACTCGGTCAATTAACTCCATCATGCAGTCTGGGAGACATTCAATACTGTACAGAGAGAGAGAGAGCGAGAGACAGTGTGGAATGGTTCAGGCTAAAGAAATTGTGATTCGGGCTAAAGTAGCTAAACGTGTTGTCTGTTTTGAATCTGTATTATTATAACGTAATCTTGACAAACAGATTTAAAGATTTCCTCTTGTAAGTAAGAGTTACTTACCTGATTGCCTTTTGCTTACGTAGAAAAACAGCTGCCTGGTGTGTTACCAAGATGGCTGCCGAGTGAACTGACTATTCTTATGTATTCATTCAGGGGCTCTGTCACTTCTCTGTGTGAATAAAGACTCCTGTGTGCTTTTAACTCAGGTTCGGATCGATGGCTTAACGGGACACATTCAGTTCAACGAGAAAGGACGACGGACAAACTACACTGTCAGTGTGATGGAACTCAGACCAACAGGTCCGAAGAAGGTAAGTGCTTAAATGTCAGCCAGAGGATTAACAGACCCCTCAATATGACAGACTGCTTCACACACACTTCTCAGATTGATTTCTTTGTTTATAGTTTAAATGAAATGCCTGCCGGCTTTAGAAGTTCTTGAATGGTCATGGTTTTACCAATCCACTTCTAAACGGGCACTGTATCTCCTGTGGGATATCTCATAAGGGTTTTGATGGTGCTCAGGTTCCTGATTTGATCTTTTCTCAGGTGGGTTACTGGAATGAGGACGAGAAATTTGTGAGCACAGCGGCCTACATGCCCGGCAGCAATGAGACTTACGGACTGCAGAACCGCACATATATTGTCACCACTATTCTGGTATGACTTATGTACATAACTTATGCTGATAACGGGTTTGTTGCTTGATATAGGTTTAAATGTATTCATGTGCTATAGGCCATGTGTAGGCCACAGGTCAAAGGGTTGACCTGTTGACATGTTTTAATGCAGCACACCTGCATGCTGCATCTACAACATGCTTCATTACGCATTAACAAGTATTCCGTCAAATTGAGAACATGCAAATAAGTACGTGGGTGTTATCTCAGAGAACTGTTTTTGACTCTGACTTTTAAATTTAGATTTTCCGCTCAAAGCATATTTGAAAGGTTACCTGACCAAACTTATCATACGATGTACTTTAAAGGGGTACAGGATATCCACAACCCGTGTGTGCACAATTATTTTTACAAAGACATTTACAAAGTTTACAAACAGTTACAAAGTTTTGTAAGCTAACAGGGAACGTTCTCAGAATGTTGACTAATGGTCATTAAAAGTTCTCTCAAGTTATGATAACCTTTTGTATGACGTCATTTGAAATTACGGGACGTGTACACCGTCCAATGAAGAACTGACAAAAGAAGCTGCGGTTTTTGTTTGCTTGTTTTGTTTGTTTTCCCTCAGCGACTGATGCCTCACCTCCATGCGTTCAGCCCTCAGTACGGTGACGGTAATCTTAGCGCGCAGATAAAAGCGCGACAGCTTTTCTGTGCTGTGTCTGTAAATGAGACACTACTTCTCCTCCAGCCTCTGTGCTTTCATCTGCTACTTAAAGGGGAACCTGAGATTGAATTGCTAGCGGAGGACAAAAGATTAATTTTCCTTTTCTCTTCTTTTCCTCATTCGGCGGAGATCCTTGGGCTCCATGCGTGTTAGCAATTCTGTTGCAAGTTAGGCTTCAGAGGGCATTTATTAACCTTTGATATGTGGGATGCCCCTCTGTTGTCCAGCTGGAGAAAGGGCAGCATGAGTGGGCAGCAGTGCCTGATGGAGCAGTGTGGGGCTGATGGGTGATAGAAAAAACCAGTAATGGATCGATGGTGCGGGTTAGGGGCTAAGCTCTCATAAGGGAGTGGGATGGATTACAGGAAATAGTCTGGAATGTGTTGTTTGTCCTACAGAGACTGTTCATCAAAGATGCTGGGAACAGTCTCATCACCACAGGTGCTCTACAGAATGATTTCTCTGAAAGACAGTATGTCAGTCATCTCGGAGGTCTGTATTAGCAGGAAACGCGACGCTACAGTGTGAACTGTTTCTGTAATGCGTTGCAGCCACAGCTGTGCTCAATAGTTTTGCTGGATGGACGCATTTGGATATATGATACAGTACAATAGTATTTTAGTGTCGTGTATATTGTGGAAAGGCCTCTACAGTATGTTGTATGTTGTACTTATTGACTACTGGTGATCAGAGCACAAAAACGTTTCTCAGAGGTTTTAATCTACGTTGAACAGCGAAAAGGTTATTTTTTTATTTAATGTTTCTTGTTTGTGCTCTGTTTTTCTTTTCTCTGTTACTCTATTCTGCTCTTGACACACTTTACACACTTATTTGTTCATTGTGAGGAAAACCTTATCAGAGACCGTGTCGTCAGCAGGCCGTCAGGTGTCGCGTGTGAAGTCATCTCCTCAGGACGTCCAATCTTTCTGAAATATCACCTTTGAACATCTAACTTGTATTACAGACCATCCACGAATAGAATCACACGAAACTTTCTACCCAGTTGATTGCCTGTCCGTCCGCGGTGCGCAAAACAAGTCGTCTGAAAATAAACCTGTCAGAATCTCCATGTTCTAAATAACAAACCACAATTTCCTCTCTGATTCATCAGCCATTTCTTCCTCTGCGCTCAAAGTCTTGAAACATGATTTAAGTACATTCTCAGGTTCTTCACCGCATGTCTACACAAGACACATGCGGCGCGTCGTGACACAGCAAAACTGTTGCGACCGGAAACACGTGTCACATTGCGGTGCATTGTCAGTTGACATCTCATTTCTGTTTGGGACATGCTGCAGATAGATACTAGCCATATACATCATCTGAAATAATGTAATTTTATTTTACTATTATCTTTAAAATCTAACTATTTATTGTAAATGTGTATTATAAGTGTATTAAAACCGACTTAATTCATAGAGTAAATGTGGTGCCAGTTGATTTAAAATAATTTAGGACCGATTTTATTTTATTTTAATTTTTTTTTCCAATTGTTGAAGCCATTGAGCTTTAAGCTTTAAGTCAATGGTCTTCAAGATGACATGCATGTGGTATAGACATAAATATACATATAACATTTTTGCTGACTGCAATGTGGTGGTCTCGCCTAGGAATCACCATATGTTATGCTGAAGAAGAACCATGAGCAGTTTCATGGAAATGAGAAGTATGAAGGTTACAGTGTGGAACTGGCAGCAGAGATCGCCAAACACGTAGGATACCATTACAAACTCAAGATAGTGTCTGATGGAAAATACGGAGCCAGAGATCCGGACACCAAGATGTGGAATGGAATGGTGGGAGAGCTCGTCTACGGTGTAAGTGCAACATATCATTTTCATTATGTTCGATTGCTTTGACTTGAATGTCTGCATTGAGAGTTCTAAAGAACACACAATCTTCAGTTAAGATTCCAAAATGGCTTCTTTAAAACTCTGAATCATATTTATCAGCCTTCTGCTACTGAGAAATGCAATCATTACTGAGAAAACTCAAATGTAATCATTACTATATTGAGAAGAACTCATTCTGAGTGGTTAGAGGGTAATAATTGTGACCAGAAGACTTCATATTTCCTACAATAATAAAAACGGTAAAAGTGCTCCTGGAAACGAGTTTAGATTGTAGTGTAAGAAAGACTGAAATAGATCCACTCTGTATTTACTTATATTATGCTTATAAGCCTGAGGAGATCTGACCCAGCTAATAGGGAATGCTCTCAGAATGTTGGCTAACGTTCTCTAACAGTTCTCTCAAAGTTATCAAAGTTGTTTTTGCAGTAACATTAGTAAAACCTTTTTAATGTTATATATCACATGTATCAAAAACGTTATTCTTAAGTTGTGAAATGTGTTAGAAATGTTACAGAATTAAATAACAATAAGCCTACAATAATGTTAATTTGTCCTTGAACATTCAAAATAGCATTTTTAACATGTTTGTTACTTAATGGAGGTAAACGTTAGGGAAAACAACTTCATAATTCTTTTCTTTGTCCACATTTAGTGTGTAAACTGTATATTTAGTATTTTTCACATCAAATGTCTACCTACAGAAAGCTGATGTAGCTGTGGCCCCACTGACCATCACTCTGGTCAGAGAGGAAGTCATTGATTTCTCCAAGCCCTTCATGAGTCTGGGGATCTCCATCATGATCAAGAAGCCCACCAAGTCCAAGCCTGGCGTGTTCTCCTTCCTGGATCCTCTGGCCTATGAGATCTGGATGTGTATTGTGTTTGCCTACATCGGCGTGAGCGTGGTGCTCTTCCTGGTCAGCCGTTTCAGCCCGTACGAGTGGCACGCGGAGGACTACGAGGAAGGTGCTGAGCAGGACCCTAATGAGCCCTCCTCATCATCCGCCCAACCGGGTCAGGGCCAGCAGAACCAGCAGAGTCAGGAGCAGACCAATGAGTTTGGCATCTTTAACAGTCTGTGGTTCTCACTGGGAGCGTTCATGCAGCAGGGCTGTGATATCTCCCCCAGGTGAGGTGACACTTTGTATTTTAAATGTTTGGTAATGGGCAGGCGAGGGTTAATATTAGTATTGTTGATTACTTGCATTTAGATGGAATATCTAGCATTGTTCCATGTAGTGTAAGTCATTATAACAAAATTAGATAAAAACAGAAACAAATACTTTGCATTTAATGTCCTTAAATAGTCTCATTGAGGTAGTGATAATGTGACATGCACATGAAATGATTCAGGTTTAATTAGATGTAATGTAAACACCAGCTGGTGATGTGATATATCACATGTGCAGGTGCTGAGGCACAGAGGCACAACTCTGTGTGTGTGCTACCTGTTGGCTTGGAAAATGCCAATGCCAAGGTCATGGGTTCGATCCCAGGGATTGCACATACTCAGAAACAATGTATAAGTCGCTTTGGATAAAAGCATCTGCCAAATGCAAATAAATGTAAAAAAATGTAAATAGTATTTCAGTGACACTAACTATATAGTGTAATCCCCTAGCCTAAAATTCTATAATGTTAATATAATTTATAGTGATAAATGAGTAATTTTGGTGTGGGCTTTCATCCCAGAGTGTCTAGAATTTCACGGTTTTCGACTGTTATTTTCATTTCTGTTCATCGTTACAAATCACCTGATTCACCGCAATTCATTAAATAGATTGCCTTGTTCAAGATGTTGAAATCATTATTACAATGTTTGGGGTCTGGTGATTTCTCAGAGGTACTGCTGTTATGTAGCACTCGGCACATTACTAATTTACTGCCGTAATTTCTCACGTGCAGCTCTTCAAAAATCCGATTAAAGTCCCACGAACGCTACATTGGCGTCTTTCGCTCGCGCTGGTGGGCAGAGACAGAGATAAAGTGCCTCTCTTACAGTTGCTGGACTCTTAAAGGTCACCAATTAAAAACCTAATTAAACGGTGCAGGGTGTCGATGGCAACATGAGGTCAGCGGTTTTGCGTTTAAGAGCACAGGCACGTCTTAGAGAAATGTCAACACCTGGCAACCTTCACACCTGTGGAAACTACATGTCGCTTTAGATACAACAACACATTTGACATTTGTAGGAATTTTGAGGTGGATGATATGAAACTGACTGGGCAAGATATTTGAGTCTAACAAGTGCTTTAGACTAACAGTCGAGATGGATATCTAGTTCCTGCTTCTGCTATATAATAAAACGTCTGTCTGATATGTAAGTCTGAGAGGATTGAAAATGGTTGCCCGTGGTTAGTATTACTGGTGTTCCAAAATTTAGTGAGTTTCCTAAGACAGCAGCGTTTTAAGGTGTCAGCGCTCCCAATTTCAAGGTTGTTCTGTCATTCTAATGCCCACTCCTAGCTAATTTTAGGTGCTAAGAACGTTTCCATAACATTTCCATTAATAAACAAAAATGTTATTTTGAGTGTTGTAGGAACACCAACATTCTGAGAACGTTCCCTGTTAGATCGGACTCTGTTTAAATCAACTCTGAGTCAGGTCTCCCATGCAGAGCACTGATTGCATGACGCACACAGTTGCTGCCTAGTGTTCCGAATCAGTCTCTAATCAGGTTCCATTTCTGTTGGAACGCTACCGTAGTAAGCAGTTGCCTGTGTGAGCCGTTGACAGCAGTAGATTTTGGAACAGAGCCTTCCGGTGTTGCTTTTTTTTTACTTTTTTTTTACTTTGTGATGTCATTCTATTAACAGCAATAATTGCACCCTTCCTTTTTTGGGAAGGGACAATTACTACCATAAGCATAATTACAAATGAGCACGTTGGCAGGGAGTCATTAGGAATTTGATGAGCAAATCGTGAGTTCAGTTTCATGTCTCGCACACCTTTATTTTGGCAGTTTGTGCTGTATTTAGATGTAGTCCCCGAACATAACAACAGTATACGTGTCTTTTCTGGAAGTTTTTGGGGTTCCTGTATGAATTGATTGTTTCAGCTAGCCAATGATGGCTGAAATGTCAACAGCGGGAGAGAGAAGACACGCTGGGTTCCTGTGCACGTCTCCTGCGATGGGGCGTGGAGAACCTTCAGGGTTCATCTTAATTAGACTGTTTCTGTTCTCTCTGTCATGTCTCGCCGTGACTCAGACGCTGCAGAGCAGAATCGACAGTCTTGTAGTGATTATACCTTCTGTCTTCGTGTCACTGAAGTTCTATAAACAAGTACGGACGGGTCGCACACAGCGTGTGCTCGTCGCAGGTGAACGCGCTGAACATGTTTCACTGTGTAGAACATGTCACAGACGCACGGCCGTATGACCAAACATGTTTCTGTTGACTGGATAGAGCAGGATTCTGTCTGTGTGAGGAAATTGAATTAGTGAGATGGAGAGCGAGAACGGTGGTCGTAATAAGCACTTCTCATATATTTAATCATCAGGAGTCAAAGCCCCGCCCCTCTGTAATTGTCTGCGTTTCAATTTACACGCTTGCTCATTCCTACCCAATGTACACTGATGGACTAAACTCTGAGATGCATTACAGTCAGGCTGTGGTTTGACCCTTCATGTGCTATTTATTCATTGGAAGAAACCCTGCTCAAATGTCAGACCTGTCACTCAAACCACCCCAACAGGCCTAATTTATACACGTCACTCAAGATAATGTTTATCTCCTCTAACAGGGGCGCCCTGTGAATCTCATATCTCCTCTTTCTCTTCTTTTCTCTTCTCTGCTCCTTTTGGCTCTTCTCTGCTCTGTTTGGCTCTTCTCTGCTCTGTTTGTCTATTCTCTTTTTGTCTCTTCTCTGCTCCGCTTGGCTCTTCTCTGCTCTTTTTGGCCCTTCTCTGCTCTGTTTGACTCTTCTCTGCCCTGTTTGGCTCTTCTCTGTTCTGTTTGTGTCTTCTCTGCTCTTTTTGTCTCTTCTCTTTTTGTCTCTTCTCTGTTCTTTTTGGCTGTTCTCTGATCTTTTTGGCTCTTCTCTGCTCCGCTTGGCTCTTCCCTGCACTTCTTTTCTCTGCTCTGCTCTTCTCTTCGCTGATCTTCTCTGGCCTTCTCTCTTCTCTTCTCTTCTTTGCTCTGCTCTGGTTTTCTTCTCTTTCTTCTGCTTTTTTCTCTTTTCTGCTCTTTTCATCTAATCCTGTTTCATCTCATTTTATTTGGCCCACACATGGTATTTGTTTAGATTATCCTTTTTCATAAGCTTACAGAATGTTCTTAAAAAACAAAACCTCACACACATTCCGGTTCTTAGCTGGTGGGCTGCAGGATTGCCAAAAGCAGGGAAAAACAATGCTGATTACAAATATTAAAATGTAACTAATTGTGCATGGCTGGGATGGTAAAATAAATAGGCTTATCAACTTTATTTGTTGTGGTTTGTTGCTGTCAAAACCAAAAACATCTCTCACTCAATCTGAGAATTTGAGAAGCTCACTCAAATTCGCTATTATCCCAACACCACGAGCAAAACTACACAAGGTAAATGAAAATTCCACCCAGGCTACATTAAATCCAGAGTCACACAGCAAGTGGGTTAGAGTGATCTTTGCTGAAAGCAGAGCTCATCTAGATTTTGAGTGGTTGATGGAGCACGTTCCTCTTCTGCATCTTATGGTTGTTGGGCTGATAATGGCTCTCATAGGAAAAGGATCTTGTTTGTACCTCCCACAGCCCCGCCCACTCTAACACATCAGGAGTCATCCACTGTCATTACCTCAACTCGCACACAAGCACTCGCAGCCCACCGCACACCTACTACACTGATTAACTTTGTAGAGGATAACAGAATTGTTCGGCTTGCCATTTGCAGGTGGTTTTGTGTTTTTTTGGACACCTTTGCTTTTGTGTGAAACCATATATTGAGGACAAATTTATACACAAAAGTCAGCAAAACCTGACAAATCCGAGCAAAACCCCTTTCTGGGGACATCCACATTTGGGGACGTCCATAGTTTAGAGTGTGGTTAGGGTTAGCATGTGGGTTAGCGTTTGGTTATATTGTTTAAAACTAGCGGTGTATAAAACAATAGATATCTATGGAATGTCTCTATTTAGATGGATAAGTAAAAGTGTGTGTGTGTGTGTGCGCGTGCGTGTGTGTGTGCGCGTATGTTGTGCCAAAATTCAACATACTACAAAACACTGTTAGCTAAACATGAATCACATTTGACACGTGAACCTGTATTCTCAAAAACTAGCTTTAGCATGTAGTTGTAATATTCAGGCTGTTGTGATAGCTGTTGCTGTTTCATTTAAATAATTTCCGTTTAACTCTTTGAAATGATTCTTCATCTCCACACATTTGTTTCATCCCTTTGTCTTATTTCTCTTATTTCATTCAGCTCTTTTCTTTTTAATTCTATCGTCTCCTTGAGGAGAAGAACGACTCTTTGTAGACAGGAAATAAAAAGATACCGCCAAATTTATTTTCGGGATGGGGTATTACTGTGGTTCTGTCTTATTGCTTTGTGTAACAGGCCTTTTAACTCAAGGAAAAGAAACACAAGCAGCAGCAGTTCTTTTTAATTATCTTCAGTGAAGCGTTCCCTCGAGGACTTCACTTACACTTTGTTTTGGAACCCACTTGACGTCTCTGTGTTTTCTCTGTGGGGTTCTGCACTGATTGTGTGTGTCTGAGTCAGTGTCCAGTGTCTGGATATTGAGTTAAGCATTCGTGAGCTTGCCCACATCAGCTCATTTCTGTTCGCAAAACACACATTACTTACAGCATGAAAAGCCTGTATCCACATTCCGTTTGGTTCTGTTTTTATTTGTTTGTACACTTGAGGGGTAGACTAAAATACATTTTAGACTAATGATAAACAATACCCCAGCTGACAGTTTTAGGTAGAACGTTTCCCTAACGTTTCCATTGAGTAAAACAGTTATTTTGAAAGTTCTAGGAACATTCAAAACATCAATTTTTTAGATGTTGTGTTAACGTTATTGTATTAGAAAATGTCGTTGTTGGTAAGAATGTTACCGAATTAAAAAATATTTTAGAACAATCCACTAACAACTTATGAGAACGTTAGCCAATGCTTTGAGAATGTTTCATGTTAGCTGGGACAGCCCCAGCAACAAGCTACTTACATTTTTTCTGATAGAGAACCTTGTTCTCAGAACATGAAACGCAGGCAGTATATGAAATTTAATGTAAGACAGATTTTTTTGCATACAGTTACTATTTGTGGCAGAATCATGAGTTATGAATCGTGGCGGTTGTTATTTGTCAAATGACGGAGAAGACCGTTGTAACAGGGCATATATCCAGATGCATGTTGTAGCTGAGCGCAGTTTTGGCATTTTAAAGAGCCGACTCAGGTGTCTGGATCGCAGTTGTGGAGTGATGCAGTACAGTCCAAATGAAGTCTGCCAGATCAGCATTCATCTGTTGTGTGCGCTTGTTGTATGTTGTGCTTTTTATGTGGGAGAACATATAAATGATTACATTATGAGGTAACATGAATGTATTGTAATACATAGAGCACACCATTAGAATGCATTGTATGTCTTAATATAAAAGATTACTTAAAGTGATGTTGAACGGCTATGTCAGAAATATATATGAAACGTCTGTAGTCTGTAGGATGAGAGAGTGACAGTGATGAAGAAAGACAGTTCAGAGGAAGTTTAGAGGGGGGATCAGACATTTAATAATAGAGACAGATCGCTGTCGCCTGTTTGGAGAGCAGAGTGTGCTGCCATGGCAACGCTGAAAGACATGGGTGTTTCTTCTGGAGTGGCACAGCTCACAGTGTGAGAGTACTGCTGACTGACGACCATAATCAGTGTGTGTGTGTGTGTCCCTGTTTATTTGTTCTAATAGTGTGTCCTGTGTCTCACCAGCTCTCTGTAAACTCATTTATGTAGCAAATAGATGCATGGCTTTTATTACAGTGGTGATTGGTTGTCAAAATTTAATGGGGGAGGTTTGGTTTATAGACACTCAATATAATACAGTGAGTGTGTGTGTGTGGGGGGGGTTAATTAACCATATCGTGGGAACAAATTTGTAGCAAAATGTCAGCAAACCCTGACACATTTCCTGACAAAACCTGACAAATTGGAGCAAAACCTCCATTTGGGGATGTCCTTATTTGTAAACACACTATATAATAGAGTTTAAGGGTTAGATTACATTGTTTGTAACTAGCTGTTTATGAAAACAATAGAAGTCTAGGGAATGTCTCCATTTAGATGGATATGTAAACGTGTGTGTGTGTGTGTGTGTGTGTGCAGGCAGGGCCAATAGCCACAGATATGTGGGCCACGTTCAGTAGTGAGATATCTTGAACAGGACAGTGGAGAAGACAAATGATGCCAATAATTTATATAGCAGAAGATGGTTATTTGGATTTCATAAGACACGTACACATCAGTCTTAATAAGAGACTCAGTGCTGATCTGTGAGATTTATGAAATTAGCACTAGACAGATAAAGCCCAGCAATTTCTGACTGGCGCGTCACACGCACGCACGTGCTACCCTTGAGTAATGAGCGTGTTATTGAGACATTAGTGCAATTTTTCACAGTTATTCTGCAGTCATTTCTGTAAACAGCATTTGCATAATCGTCTCATTCCATACAGGCAGGACGTAAGAAATACTGACCTTTGACCTTTGTGACAGCAGCAGCAACAGAGTTATATAAGGGGAGATTCAGACATGTGACCAGAAAAGAGATCAGTGTGTCAGATTCACACAGCTCGAACAAAAGCTGTCAAACTATCCGGGCAGTGAGCGGCAATCTCATCCGCCAGCTTCGCATTCCCGCCGCCAAAGCCTCTCGTGCACATTTAGGATTTCACATGGAATTACATTTTCAAACTTTGATTTGTTCTTAATAGAACCTGCTGCTGTTATTACTGCAGTAGTGGCAGATGTGCTCTATATAAGTTCCAGGGATTTTAATGCACACATGCAAACCAACATCTGACAGTTGCTTTTAGACTGGCAGTCACATTTTACACAGTCAAGCTAGTTTTTAGCTAAAGTAGTTACGTACACATTCTCAGAATGTTAGCTAATGTTCTGTAAAAGAAAGGTTCTCTCAAAGTTATCAAAAATGTTCTTGCAGTGACGTTAGTAGAATGTCTTTCTAATATTATATTTCATACACCGAAAACGTTACTCTTAAGTAGTTAGTAGAACATTTTTAAAATGTTACAGAATTAAAACATGTTTGAATAATGTTCCTGTAGCCAAGCAATAATGTTAATACAACAACAACAAAACCTGTACATTACTAAAACTTTCAAAATAACATTTTAGATTGATTGATTGATATGATTTAGATTCATTGATATGACTGCTTAACGGATTTAGTACATCCCATTTTTGGGGGGACTTTTGTTTCATTATGTTTGTATTACATTATTTGGTGATTGTAAATATATGTCATACATTGTATTTGGCGGGATGTGTGTAATGTATTTTACACACATAGTAATTAGCGGCTGTGAATTATGATGATGCTGGAAACGCAAACACTACCCATTTTCAGCATCTTTATCACAGGAGTTCAGCACTAACTAACTCTGTGAATCATTTTCATGGTGTAGCTGCGGTCACGCTGACAATTGATTTAGCAGGTTATTCGATGATAATGCTGGTGCGTTTTAAAGCATTCGGTAAACAAATGTCGTCCTCCATTCGGTGCTTACTTAGCTTTCAGACAGTTGTACATTCATGACTATTCATGACAAATCCACTGTTGATTGGCTAGCACACATTTACATAATACATATTTTACCCAATGAAAGTACACAGAAACCCAGCTAACAATTTTAGCTTGTAATTTTCATTAAGTAATACAAATGTTAAAAATGTTATTTTGAATGTTCTAAGAAAGTTCAAAACTTAATTTTATAGACTGTATTAACATTGTTGCTTGGTTATAAGAACCTTATTCAAAGTTCTATAACATTTGTAAAACGTTCCAAAACGTTAAACAATTTTTTTTTATATTTGTTTTTGATATGCTATATAATGTTTACAAAATGTTCCGG
>JAZGTI010006997.1:0-22396 GCA_036877585.1 Botia kubotai | reverse complement strand
TCAACTACTAAGATGCTAGCTATACATCTGTACATATATAAGTTACTGTACATTTAACAATGACACAATTGACAGGAGTCATACAGATTTGAAATTCGATGCATAATGATTAAAGATGTTGTCTACAGTAAAACAAACTCAAAGTTCTTCCCACAGTTTTATGCCATAATAAAGACTTGGATGTTGTAGATTGACTTTTTCCAAATATTTTACATCATGTTTTAAAGGTCTTTATTGTCTGTTAAGGAGCTCTTAAAGTTTAGGATTTTAGAAAACATGAGACACTACATCCTGAGTATCACATTGTAAAGAAAAAAATACAATCTCTGCAGAAGTTTGTAGATTACTTGAGTGTGAAAATTATATAAAAACATGCTGAGAGGAGAAACATGTTATGCTAAACTCATACATTCTTTAAGATCTCATCTCACATACATCTCCCAGCAATTAGATGATCTCCAGAAGGCCTTTTCCTGCAGGTGTGAAACCTTTCATTATTGTGTGTGTGTGTGTGTGTATATGTACCTCCTGCCTCTTCCACAGCGATCTGCAGCTCTCACAATCTTTCTGAAGCAGTCCATCGCACTGCTGTACATGCACATCTGCCCCCCCGGGCTACCACCTGCAGATGCATTTCGATGACATCAGCAGGGGTCACTAGCTCTAAAACAAATGTATTACTCATAATGTAAAGCAGCTGCATTGTAATGCCTGCAGAACAATCTCACATCCGTCCTGCTACACAAGATACTAAAAAAATGATACTAAACAATAAATATTCATGGCTATAAATACCACTAATATTTATATGGTGGTCAGTCTGGTACTTTGCATCTGCAGTGATCAGAGGAAGAACATCCAGTCTGTCCTCTGAGATCTGCTTTAGTGTGGACATGCCTTCACTTTAGACTAAGATAAAGTTTGATGACAATCACATTATAAACAAAAAACGAAATGCTATACATTGTATGCCTGTAAAAGATGTAGGTGTATATAAATAACTTTCATATCCTGAGATACGCTTTGATTTAGATGCACTGACATGATTTTTGGCGTCATGTGATAAAAGCAGTTTTTATACATGTAAATTTGGCTTCTGTGTAGAACACTACGATGAGTGTGAACAATGCAAAATTACAATTATGCAAAAATATTTCAAGATTCACACATCAACTTTATCGGTTATAAAGATAAAGTTGCATTGAAAACATTTTCATTAACATAACTACAAAAACTGCCTCAATCTGCAAAGTACAACAACCCAGAGCCTCTTTTGTACATTTATGTTTTCTGCCCTCCTTAATCTTCATTGATCCTTCCAACAGTCTAAAATTATAAAATTAAACTTTAGCACACGAAAGGGTTCTGCATTTCACATCCGTCTACTGATATTTGTTTATATTGTACAGCCTTACAAATAAAGGTTCCTAAAAGGTTTCTTCTGTCTGCATGGTTAAGAACCTTTAACATCCACAAAACCTTTCTGTTGCACAGAAGGTGGTTATTTGTAGTGGTTTTACAGATTATAAAAAGGTAAAAATGGTTCTTCTAGGAGCCTTTGACTGATAGGCGCTTTGGGAAACTTAAAATGGTTCTTCTGTTATTGGTGTGAAGAACTCTTTTTGGCACCTTTATTTTTAAGAGTATACTCTGTAATTTTGAACATCAAATTCAATAAATATTTTCTCAGCCCTGTGTTTAAAGTAATAGATTTTTACTTAAATAGAGGACAATTTGGTGGCTGATTTGGAACCCTGTACAGACAGCAGCTTTTCATAACATATAAACAACATTCCTAACCATGAGTATGCCTGTGATGAGTGCGGTCTAGGTAGGCGGCTGACATAGTTTTGGAACAAGTGAGATCATAGATGATACTCTACATCTTTTCTAGCACTGTGGGGATATAATGTAACAAATTTTAGAGCGCTGAATGTTTGTTTAATAAATCCTTAGTTTGAAACTTGAGAATTTTTCCGCTGCAGTCTGAAATGAGAGAATAAACGTGATAGACACACCTGTGGAAATGAAGTCGACCTCAGACTCTTGATTAGTCACACAGGGAAACTCCAGAACTGCCTTGGAAATTCCTTTAATAATCTTTGTCAAGAGATTTCCATATGTTTTCAGATCTCATGGATTCTTTTTTATAAACACATTAATTCCTGAAACCTCAAGCCTGCTCATCTGAGAACCCTAATGTAAACCAGCCTATTGATGTAGAGTGAACACACACTGCCTGTTCCATAAAACTCCTGAGCTACAATCAGCCTGATCCATTTTGAGTGTTTTATAGCATTGCATTTCAGAGATCACAACTGAGTTAGGAACAGCATTGTGAGGCCAATGAAGCCAAACTCTGGCAGTACAAGTCAGGCAGAAAGAGACAGATCACTGGCCTAAACACATACATGCACACGTTCCGAAACAGACCTAAGAAAAACAAATAAACACATACACACTTAACTCTATTAAGCCGTAGGCACACAAACAACATAACCAATCCCACTTCAACTTGGAGAAAACAGCAAACAAATAATTTTCTTTAATAATGTTTTGTTTTGTTTTTTGTTTTAAAATATATCTTTTTATATATTAACTAGATTTACACCTCACAGTGTATATCTGAATATGCTACAGCATATGTTCTAGGTTCTAGGTAAATATAACATATTTATGTTATCTGGGGAAAACATGTAACTGGTGCTTGGCCCTGCAGAACAGCACTGGGATGTTAGTATGTTAGGGTGGTTGGCATTGCTAGAATAATGCTTGCTGGCTGAAAACTGGTTAATTTCAAGAGCCCATCACCAATTCTCTATAACAATTAGAATAGTTCTAAATATGACTTGGGTCTTTTCTTCAGTGTAAGACAATGAAATTGATTTGGACTACATTCACAGGGCAAAAAATTATTATTCTCATAAAAGTAATAGCAAACTTCTCAGAAAGCCATAAATGTATGGTGTCATTCAAGTCAATTTCAGCTTACAACTACAAGTCGCTAATGATTTTTTTTTTGTTTCATCATTTAACAAGGAAAAATTCTTGTCCTCTCCTCAATAAGCCACTTTCTGAGGTATCAATTCTATTCATAGGAAAAACAGTGCTGTATAAATGATATGCTGAACTGGGGGATTTTGTTAAGTATATTGTGGTATAGTATAAGTGTATTCTGTTATATCAGTTCAGAACAGAGGAACATTGAGACTTGCAGTTTAGACCAGCAAAAATATCCATGCTGGTTTTGAATGGTTTATGCTAGTTTGTGTTTGATGCTGGTCTAGTTATAGCTATGCTGTTCACTTGCAAAAATACTGGTCAACCTTTATGCTGTAGTCTGGAGGGGACATCAGACTCCTGTCTTTTCAACTCTGTACACAAACATGACTGAATACACAACTCAAAATAGCCCCTGTGTCATGTGGGGTTGTTTGGGGTTATCAGAGAGGAAGGGGCATTTGGGGTAGACAATCTTGGGGCCCTAATTTTTGTCACATCAGGATTGTGCACCCCAGTAAGTGTTTCTAAATCAGCTACATAAACCCTAAAACAAAGGATTCTTTAAGAAGTAAAGTCACCAAGTCAAAGTGATGGAGCGGGTGGAACAAGCGTCTATTCAGAGCAGAACTTAAAAGGTCATCCAAGATCAGGGTTGGTGTGAGATGGAGTCTGGCAGGTCCCGACCTCCAGCACCACCCCCTTTATTCTATGCATCTTCCCCTTTAGGGCTTTCCCTCATTGGGCCCATGAGCCCACCCTCACCCCCTCCTCTCCTCAGAGAGAGCATCCCCTTTGAGCCCCGCCTGGGGCGTCGTGGCCTCTGACTTACTAGCATCTATCACTGCTTTGGGACCCTAATCAGGGCCAAAGATGGGCGGACGTGACACTTGGGGTCGAAGTCTACTCTGTAAACATCCGAATGGTTTCCTTAAAAAGGCTGTAAAACTGTCTATCAAGATCCAAGAGGTAAAAAGAACATCCGCTACTCTAAAAAAAGATCCTATCCATCATTTGATTTATTAATTTTCCTAAGTACCCTAGTACTCTATCAATAGCTCTAATTAGCCTGTTAGGCTAATAGTGCTGGATGGCTACAACACAGGGCGGAGCAGCAGCATTTAGACTCATGCTGACTGATAAGATACAGTATGTGTCTTTAGAAAAACATTCGGAGTGAGACATTGTTTAGAGCTTGTGCTAGCTATGTTAGTGAATCTGATTTTGGCCTGCAACAGTTTTTGATCCTTTTCCACAATTTTTCCCCATCATTTCCCATGCTCTCAATAAAACGCTATACACAGATAGATTGAACAATTTATGAAGGAAATTTGCTTCCAGTTCATGTAAAATTCTGTTATGAGGTTGCTGTTATGCAGAGTTTTTCAGTGCATTCCTGGGCATAAGCTAGTAGGGTATTTTGGGTGGTTGCTAGGTAATTGCTTGGTTGTTGCTAGGGTGTTGCTTACTGGCCCAAGTGAAACAAGCCCAAGTGTCCCTGTTATTTTAGTCCCTACATAACAGGCTGATGTGCCTGTTTCGATAACCTCAAGAATGGGAAAAGCAGAACTGATGCTTGCCTTGGCAAAATAACAAAATGGGCCAAACCCACAAACTAGCATGGACAGTATATCCAGCAGAAGCATGTTTAATGGGCTTGGCAGAAAAGCTCTTGTTCATGTCGTACTTGTACAGTGTGTGTTGACCATTTCCACGTGTCATAACAGTGTGGCCACAGGTATACACACTGCTGTCAGACTTAATAAAATCACACTGCAGCCAGTCCGCTACAATCCTGCAGGGCATCTTGCCCTAATTATCCCCTAACAGAGGTCGCAGCCCCCCAGGCCTGACCCTCTGAATTCAGCCCTCTCTATCTGGTTGTCGTGGTGTCTGCCAGGAGGTCTTAGCCAGAGAAGACATACTGCATTGACACATTTTATAAATCTACCAGCGCACAATCATATGTTCTCAACTGGCTTCTCATAAAAGCCGTCCCTTGTTCAACATCATTTCCTAAAGTAAGAGCTGCAGGTTATTTTAGAGCTTACCTATAAATAGGTTTCAAAGAAGTTACCAAAATAACCCCAGATAACAACTTGTTTTTATTGTAAATTATTGAACATATTCAATTTTATATTTGCTTAAAATATTTTTTTACAAAATAATCAAATTAAGAATTATAAAGACCTCTGTTTGTCTGAAAATGTTTTGTTTGTATTTGGCTAGGTTTGAATCTCACAAATGATTCTTTTGCCAAAGTAAACTTTTTATATAGGAAAACATTATAAGTGATAGAATTGTGTCGTGTCATTCATCACATTACAATCATTTAGAACTGATTAACCATCTCCTGTCAAAGCACTGCTTTGTGGTTGCTAAAGAAATTCTGAGTGCTTTTAGCATGTTGCTATGCAGTTTCTAGGATGGTATGGGTGATGGTTGTTTACTGGGAAAGTATATAGTTTGTATATTACTGAGTGGACACAACAACAATAGTAAGACCTGCCTCAAAAAGGGGGGTGGGGGTGGGGGGGTGTAGGAAGTATACACGCATTCAGAGTTGCAGTAACTGAGGCAGCAGTAGATGGCAGTATTGATCTCCTTGATCTGTGTGTGAAAGTCTTTCTGTAGCTGTGTGTGTGTTTGTGTGTGTGTGGATTAACAGAGTGTAAGGAGGCACTCTCTGTTTTATCTCTGTGCTGTTGACATCTTAAGAGAAAAGAGTAACACTAACCACTGGCCCATAATCCCCCGGGAGGCAGACTGCTTCTCAAAACACTGGTATGTCACTCAGCTGTGTATGTGCAGTGCAGTGAGCACATCACATTCTGTGGCTGCTGCATAATCTTTAGATTTGTAAAATAACTTATAATTTGTAATATAACATGAAATCTTTGTGGTCCATCTTATTGTTTGCAAATGAGCAAGTATCGTATCAAAGCAGAGAACTGAGTCTCTGTGGCTGACAGATGAGTTTGTATGTCTGTACAAACTCAAGTATCTCCACAAACGGGTTATTTCTCAGTATTACCTCAGTTCTAAACATATCAATTATTTAGCACTTATAATACATTTCCCCTAAGCAGTTTGACAATCATGGTGGCTTTACAAAATATTTTACTTTCTCTATAGGGCCTGAAAACGGGTCTCCAGTTTAAATTATAGTACAGATATAACAGATAATATAAATTGATTGAAAAGAGTTTACACTGTAATAAATGGACTAATATATTGCCATTCAAGTAAGGTGCAAGATCTCCAGAAATGTTACTTACAAAGCGGACATTAACAGAACTGATTGTATCAGAACTGATCTTGTAGTGAGCAATGATGTTTATGTGTTACCTCTGTTAAAGCTATCCAAATGATTCTGCATGCGGTTCTTTACTGGGTCATTGGGGTACATAGACACTGCTATGCACTGTTTGAGATAACAGAGCAGAACTGTCAATCAAACCCTGAGCTCTCGCCATCAGTATTCACACACACACACACACACAGAAATCTCAGAATGAAAACATGAACTCTAAGCTACACACTCACACAGAGACAGAACCTCACACACTCACAGCAGACATGTCAATCAAAGTATTTTGAGTTTGAACTTGCCCCCACCAATATGCAAATGAATGTGAACCTGTTTGCAGGGAAAATCTGCAGGCCAGTTTTATGGCTGGAAAAATTCTCTCTTTCTCTCTCTTATATACTACCTTTTTGGTACATTATTAAGTTCTACCTGGCAGTAAACGCGCTAGAAGTTAGTGAGTATGCTCCACAGACAGCACTGTGCCCTTTTTCCTGTGTCTTTTGGTACCTGCTCATGAGACACTGTCATGAAACACTATTAGCACATTCATGTATATGAGGTGGGAAAGAAAGCATCTGTCAAAGAAATCAATGAAAATATAAATGAATACAGTACAGCAGCATGACGCTGGTCTTAGACTCTGAGGTCTGAACTACTGTAACAAATGTAAAAAAGAGAAAAATATTTTACTGTACTTTAGTTCATTATTACAATTATTACAACAGGTTTCACCACATTTCACCTATTTTTTATTTTAACTTTAGCCTTTTAAATAATTAGAACCCTTGTTTAAATATTGTAATTTATTCCTTTCTGGTAAAATGTTACTTTATGTTGATTTTATCTATTTACTGGTTGTTACTTTCAGTTCATTTTATTGTAGTTTAACAAAAGATATTCAGTATAAGAGCACTCTCGAAACTGTGATATTGGTTTTATAAAACATACAGTTATATTAAAATAAGTTAATATGAGTAAATGACACTGTACAATATGACCAACATTTTTGTTTATTTTTGCTCCACCAACTATCAGGTTTTCAAAAAAAGTAAAAGCAGGATCAAGCTTCCAGTCCAGATAATCAGAGTGATATAAAAAAAACTCCCTCAAGCAGAGTAGTGTACCAGAACTGTTGTTTTGATTCTGTCGGTTTTGTTTATTCCATTTAATGTCCTTTCTGATTGTGCACTGCTTTGGCAGTACAATTGCATCAGACTGGCATAACAGAGGAAGGCACAGTAATGTGTGTGTGTGTGTGTGTGTGTGTGTGTGTGTGTCTATACATTATTATACAGTGGTCTTCTTGTATCAGTTTCCTCAGACATAATTTGTAAGAGATTCCATTGTGGTTCAGGAGGATTTGAGCCATCCGGATCTCAGCCGTCCAAAGCTTCAGATCAGACACATGCTGTCTCTCTTTTCTGTGATGGTTTGGCCAGCTATGGTTAACCCCACCCCCCAACCTGTCCTACCCTTCACTAGTGAGCAGAGACAGACGTCACTCATCTCCCCCCATGAAGCTCAGAATAAAGTGCTATTATACAGACTCCACAGCCCGAGTGGTCGAGAGAGGTCACGGGTGTACTGGAGAGAGAGAGCATATGAATTAGCTTCTGTCCACATCTTCTGTGTGGACAGAAGACTGTTGGATTGCTGGACAGTTTGGTGGATGTGGAATGTGCTACAGACGTCTGGATTATTCTGACACTGAGACATGAAGCAGGAGTCATGTAATGAACAGCCAAAAATGAGATTCTAGAGTGACAATTCTAAATGGACAAACTTTGCACACTGTTGTTATGAATAAAGTGTTTTTTATCAAAAGCGACTTACAAACGACAAGAGCATTAAACATTTTGCCTTAAGAACCAACAAGCTAAGTCTACGAAGCTACATTTACAAGTGGATATTGTATTCTGTTACTAGAGACAGGATGAACAGAAGGTTTTTTGTAGGAAAGAGAATCAGAGCAGGTATTGTGGTATTGTGTTCAAACTTACAGATGTACGGATAGGTATTGTGATGGCTCAATTCAGCAAAAAATAAATAAATAAATAAAAATTCTGTCAACCAAAACACAATGAAACAGGAGACAGAACATACATTACAGCTTTCTGCTGTAGTGAAATCACAAAGCAAAATGCAAACAAATGCACTTATATACTTTTCGGATTTTTATTGGTTTATATACATGGTATATTTTATAAAAATGGCAGTTTATTAAGATATTACATTATAAAGTATCTTATTATGGTTAGCATCTTATTAGGGAGTTTAGCTCCCCAAGGCGGAAATCTTGGAATCACACTGGTAGTCCCCATCCACCTTTAATTAATGGGAAAGAGCAAGTAGACACTTTCTGCCAGAAAACTTCATTTCTGTTCCACAGAAATAATGATGTGTCTCAAGCTATATAAGGGTGAGAAAATGATGATCTCTTTTAAGAAAGCAATTCTTTAAACCAGCTTTCTAAACCCTCTAAAGCACACACACACACACACACACGCACAGCTGTTTTTACTGTAGGGCAGAAAGCTAATGAAGCTCCACTTTGATCAAAGAAGTCACTGCAATTACCCACCCGGTGAGACCTGTGTGTGTGTGTGTGTGTGTGTGTGTGTAAGTACAGGTTTGGCTATATCTGTGAGGGCTGTTATATTTTGCTGTAAATCTAATAATGTGTGTGTAGTTTAGAGGTAAGGTTTGGGTACAGCAAATATCGTAAATTTACCATGACCATATTGTTATTTAATAATAATAACAATTAATCTTGTGCTGTACTGTCTTTTCAAATTAAATTGCATAATTTTCTATGATTCATGGGGGGGGGGGCAATTTATTTTATCATGTAAGAGCATATTTTTTTGCCTTAAACCAAAGTTTGTGAGTTTGCTGTGATTTATCCCAGTACTGGTTGGTTTGGTTTGGTTTTTAATCTTTATGGAGACAATAAAAAGGAAAATATTTCCAGTTAAGGTCTCTGTTTTACTCCATTTAGAGTTGTAGCTTATGCACAATGTTCTGATTCAGTCCTTTATGAGGTTCCATTTCAGTTACATGCTGGTAGGCACCTGCCTATGTGGACTGCAGACAGCACGGCTGAGGATTGAAACAGATCTACAGTGTATCTTCTCTCCGCTCACATGAAACAGACCTCGCCTGAGGACCTTCACACAATAAGACAGCAGAAAGCACTGGCCTGATAAAAGCACCTATTAAAGACTCTCAGATGTGAGAGTGTGTATGTTTGTGTGTGATGTATGCATTCATACAGATCAAGGGTGAGAAGCCACTAGTGCAGGAAATTGGGGGTATTTTCTTCTTCAATTAGTTTTACGTAATGGTGAATTACAAAAGAGTGCATATCCCCCTGCTAATTCTGTTTGGGAGAAACCTGTGTCATTTTCCCTCTAATAATCAGGTGATTATGGCATTACAGAGGATGAGAGGCTCAGGAGATTAAAGCTTTCTTTAAAACCTACATCAGAACAACAGACAGCAGCTGAAACTCTGGGAAACAAATGAGATCTCCTTAAAGTCTCCATTGTTTCTTCTGGACAGATTTAATGGAGAGCAAAGAAAGAGTTTGCTGAAATCCCTCAGGGAAAAGACTTACAGTTCACGTCACCTCTTTTAGGAGAGATCTCAACCACGTCTCAACCATGTCATGCCAATATACCATGTCTGCAATCATGTCATAGAGTATGAACTTGGAGAAATTGTCCCAAGACCAAAAGATTTGAGCTGTGCTGTCCACAGCCATTTCATTTCCTCCACACTGTATGCCAGCAACTCTCATTGGCTGAGCATATTTGTTTCTCCTATGAAACTCCAAAGTATCTTTAGGTATAAATAAGCAACACCTGAACAATACACACCTGTCTGTCTGTCTGTCCGTCAGGTAATGTAGAAACAGCATTTCCAGTTGCGCTGGACTCTCTATGTCCACCAGGTTCAAGCACCTAGACTGACAGGAAGAGAGAAAGTTCCTGAGAAAGAAAGGGTAGAATAAAGAGAGAAAAAAGGGATGCTTGAGAGAAAGACAAGTTTAGTTTTGCACTGCAGCATGAGCTCATTTTTTCCACAAGATTTTAACAGTCTCGTAACCAGCATTACTGCTGGTATAATGCCTAGTAAACAATAAACAAGTATAAGGAAGTAAACAAGACTGGACTGAAGCCATAGCACGCACACACACTGCTACAGGCCCCTGACATCATGTACCCCCCCCTCTCTCCCCCCTTCCCAAATCAGTCAAATCGGCAACCACTGCCGAAGAAAACTAGCAATAATGTTCAGTTTACAAGCTATAAATGCAGTTGTAATGTTTTAACGCCCGGTGTAGGTTTTACCGCACAGTCTGCATTAGACTATTACAGTATTAGACTAGTTACAGTATTAGACTATCAGGTGCAAGTAAAACATTGTTCATGAAATCTGCTGCCCAGGTAACAGATGTTTAGGGTGTTCAGAGCCTGAAGCAAGAGCATTACAGATATTACATAGAAAATCATTACAGGAAAAAATACACTGAGGTAATAGCTGCTTGGTCTAATTGTGTGAAAAGTGTTTTTATGTTTTAAGAGCCTCATCAAGAAGCACAAAACAGGCAACCCTGGACACATTACAGTTTGCCTACAAAACAAACAGATCCACAGAAGATGCCATTTCATTTGCAATCCACAAAATCTTCTTATCCCAACAATACCGTCATGAAATTCACAGACAGTTAAGAGTAAAATGTAGTGCATAGAGGGTGATCAGGACGGCCCAGAAAATCAAAGAGACTGACATTCCCTTACTGCAAGACATCTACAACAAAGGACCTACACATGGGCTAGCAACATCAGTTTCCCGCTCTTCCCCATCATGAAGTCTGTCAAGTGGTACTGGAGCATTGCAACCAGAACATCCAGACGGTGGAACAGTTTATATCCCCAGACTGATGAATAGTTATCAGACATCATAATCACCCCCCTGCTCAACTGCACACTGCACTTAATCTACTGCACTATCATACACACTCTCAAATTGTTTATATTGCATACAGATTTCCTCATTTGTCTCTATTTCTATTGTTTATTGCTTTTTAAAGTGAAAGTGACATATTTGTCAGATATGGTAACCCATACCTGAAATGTGACCTCTGCATTAAACCCATCACTGGTGAGGAGTGAACACACACACACACACACACACAGAGCATTAGGCAGCACTTACACATTCTTACATATTTTAATTTTTTTTTAATTTATTGTCTGGTACCCTTTTACCCCAACTTTTTTAGGAGTCAAACAATCATTTCATTGTATCCAGTAACACACAACAATTAAGGTCTTGAATCTTGAGAATAATTTTTACTATCTCCTAGGTTATACACTACATAATGTGTAAGTACTGTGGTTCTGTTGTACATGCTTACACCGGCATGTACAATTGAAAACATTTACAATCCCCTGGCCCTCCTTAGAAGAGTAAATACCAACAGATAGAAGGTAACAACAAAACTGACAAATGAAAAATAAAAACTAAACTATGATAGCTCTGTTATAGCCAATGTCTTGAATTTGGGGGGGTCACAAAACAATATATTTCCTAGGGTCACAAAACTACTGTCCATTTTACTCTTAACTACTCTTACACTGGTACTCATACTGCAAATCTACAGATAAATTGAGTGGATAATATATGGAATATATTGTATATGGAACAGATATCTGAATATATGGAATTAAATTCTGAATATATGCGGGAACAAAAATCTTGAATATGAAAATGAACACCTGAACATGAAAATATTGAATTAAATCTGACGTCACCAAAGAGCCGTCTTTTGTTTTTTATGTTTGTTCTTTAGAGGGGTTGCTGCAAAAAATCCAACTATGAGTGAGACAGCAAGAAATCTAGTAGCAGCAATCTTATTTAATGATGAGCTAATTGTACAATGCTTGTACGGGCCAAAACAACGGCCATTCATTCAAATTTATTCACTTTCATCGCGGAAGACGGAATGCAGTGAACCTCACACGCCAAGCAGTTCCTACTTATCAGACTAACATTAATACAGAAAGTCCTTCCACACACACTTGTTTGCATTATCATGCCTTCCTCTGCCTTCCTCTCTGTAATACAGTACGAGCCCCAATACTTTGCGCTTGTGTTTCAGCTTCTAACTTGTTTCCTATTTCTGCTGACATCTCTCTGACATGTCGAGATTCGTAAATTCCTTCATGAATGATGCAAAATTCTCTTTCAGAAACATTTTGTTGAACATGATTACTTATAAGCATTAAGAATGTTGCAATAATAAAAATATGATCCTCAAGGTGACGGGATGTAGACTTCAAACTGTTTGTTTTGTTTAGAGTATGATCAGCTTTGGAAGAAGGTTTTCTAGTTCAACATAATACTGGAAAATTTCAGCCGATGTCATAAACACTATGGAATTCACTCTGCTATTATTCTGACAACAAGGATATAACTAGCTGTAGATTATTCATTAAATACTGTCAAATTAGCACTTTCATTCCATATATCACAAGTTTTTATTGCATATAATCAGATTTTTGTTTCATATATTATGAGTTTTCATTCCATATATTCTGACTTTTATTCCATATATCCAGACTTTCATTTTCATTCTATATATTCTGACCTTTGTTCTATATATCATGAGTTTCATTCCATATATTCCAACTTTCTTTCCATATATTATGAGTTTTCATTTCATATATTCAGACATCCATTCCGTGTATTACAAGTTTTCTTTCCATATATGCAAATTTCATATTATAAATAAAATAATTTCCTGAAATGAAATGCCATAATTGTTTTATTTCTGTCAACTGAAACAACTTTTTTCTAAAACTTTACCTAAATAAGCTAATACAATAGGTAAAATTAGTCTAAAGAGGAATGTGTGTTTAAAACGTTTCATCAAATAATAATAATAATAATTTCATCTAATAATAATAATAATTTAAAACAAGTCACACAAACAGTTCTTCATCTAATACGGCTCACAGACGCGAGGAACTTGACTGGTAGTTCTAGGAAGCTCTGCTGGTGTGTGTGTTTGTGTGTTCTGTGAATGTGCATGTCAATATGTGTGTTTAATGAAAACCACATCAGGTGAAGTCTGATCCCGAGCTCTGAGCCCTGGAGAGGAGGCAGGTGCTTCCGGAGCCATGGGCCATGATTTGGGCCCCACAATCAGCCGCACTGGCTGCAGGACATGAGGGTGGGGGTGGAGTCAGGCTGCTGTCAGAACTCATCAGATATTACGAGTGCGAGCCCCTCTGATCTCCACAGCTCAATATGCTATCAGTCACTGCAGCCGGCTCTGCTTTCAGAGTGGACATACACAAATCCAGAGTCACTCACACAGACACTGGAGGAGGTCTCATGGGATGGATTTAGAATGCCTAAAGGGATAGTTCACACACAAAAAAACGGAAATGTATGTCCTTAGTTACTTACCCTCATGTCGTTTCAAATTTATGAATGATCTTCTATGGAACACAAAAGAAAAAAACTTCAAAAAATGTTGATATTGCACTTTTCCATACAACAATGGCCAGTGATAAACTCAAAAAAGCACTGTAAAAAGTATTATAAATGAAGTGCAAATGAATCCTAGGCTAAAGTATATTCCAGCTAATAGATCTGTGTAAGTAACAGGTGGAATTTAGGTTTTTATTCACAACCTAGTCTTTCTAAGTCTTTCTGTTGCCCAATAAATCATCAATTCTAGCCATCTATTCAAACTCGGGGACACAGTTACATCATGTGAAATGTTATATTGATGGTGCCAAATGGCATTGGTTGTTGTGTGGCTTGTAACAAAACCCAACACGCAAACATAAATATACGGTTATTTTAAAAAAATAGCCCAATATCACATGTTATAAATGACACCTGATATTGTCTTACATATATTCAATGGTATTCCTGCATCATTTATGTGTGCGTATACTTTTTGGGACCAGTAAAAAAAAAAAAACTACCCTGGCAAAAACGATTTTAAGTGTTGTATCCAAGGGTACAATGGTGGGGATTTGTTTTATGTAGGGATCAAGCCAGCAAAATTACTGAACCTGAGTTTATACCACTACACCACATCACCTTAATCTCCAATTCACAAACAAAGCTCCTATATGTCAGCACTGATTTCTGACTTACTATTAGCTTTCAGTCAAAACAAGCTTTGTTAAGGGTTCCAAATTTAAAACGAGACAGAACAATATTTCACTCCATTTAGAAAGCCTCACGTCAATACCACAAAACATTATTTGCAAAAGAACTGTGACACTGTCACGTCTCTCATTAACTGAAACTCTCTGAATCCTTCTTAAATCGAAGCGAGCCAAAGTCTCAACAACACGTCTGGTGGCACTAATAGTGGCGGGAAATGAAACGCTCCATGCACATAAACATTTGTTTGCTCTGTAAACTCCTGTGAGAGAACAGGGAGAAGAATCAGCAGCAATCAGTTTCTTGTATCATTGTTCTCACAGCCATCAGAAGTCTACTGTATTTTCTCTGAGCTAAAGTTGTTTTTCACTGGTTCTTTATTCTGCCTGTAAAAAGACCAAAGTCATTGATTCCGACTTCTCTGCAAATTCAGCATGTACCGAACTGGATCAATAATTTTGAACTCTTTTCATAGATTCCATTGATGGATGACAAAAAATAAAGTTCTGTCATTTTCCTGAAAAGTGCAATTTGATGGCTGCTCTTTATTCCAATACAAATTTTGAATGACTTTAGAGGGAAAGGGAAAGTCATTTGTGTTTTAGACTTAGATAGTCTCTCACTAAACTTTCCTTGATGTTTTGAGGTAGACAAATTTTGACTGTGCTTACTTTGCCTGACTGTGACATACAGAACACAAAGACATGAGGGCACTGCAAACACAGACAGACTCAAGTGTGACAAGATCTGAGATGAAAACCAGAAAGGAAATTACTGCTATTTATCTGGACATTTATTCTAAAAATAAACAAAACAAAAATGGACTACTGCTTATTATATTTTTGTCTCATGTTTCAGTTTTATTACTTCTGTTTGTAACAAATGTTCAGCTGAATATGAATCAGAATTTTCATGTAAAGTGGATGTTCAATAGCAGAATGTAGCAGCAGCCAGTAGTTGCACAGTTTGTCATCATTTAAGAGGCAAAGAAGTTACAGCATTGTGTCAAATAAGACAAAGAATGTGTATTAAGCAAAAGCTGTTAAAAGAAAACTCATCCCAGAATGAAACTTCTCTCATCATTTACTCATCCTCATGCCATCCCAGATGTGTATGACTTTATTTCTTGAGCTGAACACAATTAGAGTAATGGTAAATAATACCCCAGCTCTTCCAGCTTTATAATGACATTGATCAGGGTTCAGCATTTTGAAGCTCCAAAACACACATCCATCATTAAACTACCCCATATGACTCCAGCAGGTTAATACATGTCTTCTGAAGCATAATGATATGTTTGTGAGAGAAAAACATGAATATTGTGAGTGTATATAGAGATCATTACATTGTGTATCTATGTAAACAAAAAGATCAGAGAACTCAATTCAAATATAGCAACACGTCGATAACGCCACATCTCATTGGTTGTCATATTAAAACCCAAATGACAGCTGGTCGAGACATGAGAGAGCCAATGAGATTCGAAGTTATTCAGTTTGTACTCATTTATACAGATATAGTTATATTCAGATGCGACATGTCAATCGCTAAAAACACTCACAACAATCTTTTTCTCTCACAAATGTATAAGAATGTATATAATGTATAAGATATTGATTCTGTAAGAGATGCAGCATTTCATTTCCAGTAAAATCTCATATTATTCAGGACAGTTGACAAACTCATATTATTCCAACAGAAAAGTGGAATAACCCACAACACTTAATCACTTTTTGAAAAGAAGAAAATCCAGTGAGGAGCTTTCTCAGCAACTGTGTTTAAGCACACAGAACCAAACCCAGAAGGCTTATAAAAAGTGACCCCATGGCAGTTAGAACCAGAGAAAATTGTAGTATGCAAAAGTCCATACAAAACAAAGTGAGAAAACATGGCATACAAATGTGCCTTTTTTTAAAAGACCTTCTGTGGCAGCTCTATCATGGGCTGGTGGGTTTAGACATTGCTGAAGTGGCTCTGCTGAAAATAAATAAAAAGTTACACGCTGAGAAATGGAAAGAGATTTTAATCATGCCAGACCAGCATGTTACTTGTAAATTTTCACAAGAGTTAAAGTGAATTCTCTTCAACATGCAACCACAATACACATTGTTTCATTTTATTGTTTTTCATACAGTACCTTCATTTGTATTTATTATAATATTATTTTGACCACATTTGCACTTCATGTCTCCCATATCCAGATATGATTTATCCTCACTCCATTTACACCTGGCAACACAAATGTGTCTGTCTGATTGCATTCATTTGCTTTTCCTGCATCACATGCAAATCCAGGACAATTAATCTTCATGTGTCTCTTTGCAATCAAGCACTTCAGATGATAAGTGAATTTTTTTAAGACATAGTGTCATTACAGTTACATAAATGTCAGTAACTATAAGGGTTGAGTCAATAGTTTAAATTGCGAGTTTTCTTTAGCAGTGGTTTAATATTTTGGTTTCGAACACCATTTTAAATAAAGATACACAGTAAAGAACACCTTGATTAACAGGTGAACTGTCTTTTCAGGACTTGTATAAACATCAGGCCAGGGCAAGTTGTCACCTTGACATTATATCTGATTTCACACACACTTTTTTTGTTTGTGCCTTTTTGATTATTTCTGTTTGTTTTAGCTTGTTGAATTTAGCAGTTTTTTTTTGCTAAAAATGTCATTTTAGATGTTAATATATGATCTGTAAATATAGTTATGTTGCTATATATAGTTATGTTGTTAGATTTAAATTAGTGTGAATACACCGCAAGTTCTCAACTGGTATAATGTGACAATATCTTAAGTAGATATTTATTTAATGAATCTTTTAAATGGCAATGGAAATGCTCAATCATTTTTTGTAGTTAAAACATTTAGGTATCTGTCTACAATAACATCACTTGAGAAACATCATGAAAACAACAGCAGCTGTTGTATGTCACTCATAGATTCTATGACTTAGATCAGAGGTGATCACTGACACATGCATCTGTCACAATCACACAGAACACACACGCAGAATGCATGCACAGAGCATTCATTCCACACACTTTATCATCAGCTTCACTATGTAATTGAAGGCAAGCTCGGGCTTGCTATGCAGAAAGTACTTCATCACTAAACCAAGCACGTAGCTTGCGCTGGCGTGAAATTTTCCTCTCGCTAGCAGTGGCTCCTTTACACATTAAAGCAGTCTTAATTTCTGAGAGCTACTTAATTATTTCATGTGACAAGGGGGGTATTAAAATCATAACTGCGTCAATTAGAAATCCGATCACTTACAGGCGAGGTTAACTATGCAGTGATGTGTGTTAAGAGAGTGCCTTTTAAAACAGAACTGGGTTAAATTGAAAGCGCACTGTTGAGCGTAATGTACTGTGACAAGTGCCTTCAATAGCCACTGCTGCAGCTAACGATGTAATTCAACAATACTTACTTAATAGTTATTTTCTTCATAGGAAACTGATATTATAAAATAAAATGCATTGTAGCCCCATTCGGTATATTTAACATACATGAGGCTTGGGGACCAGTGTCTAATAGCACACATATGTGTAATTAATGCTCCACATAGACTGCTTATCTGTCACTCGTCTGGTACAGACACCAGAAAACAAAAGCTGAAATGACAAGTGTGGACAGAGGTACTGAAGGAGAGGCAGAATTAAATGAAGCATGTGTATAACTTTATGTTCCTTATGACACTCTGGCCACTCGGACTTTACATATGCACATTAGATTACACTGGAAACCCAAAAAATATTTGATTTATTGCATTTCCTTTCTTTATAAAGTTGTTTTTTCATTACTATACAATGTTTTAGAACAGTGAATTACTTTGTTGTGAATAAATTATATGGAAGCTATTCTCTGGAACATGCCCTATATATATCTATATCTAGGATATAGGACATGACCACCATTTTATTTTTCAGCAAAATTTTCAGCCAGTATCAGAGGAAGAAGCGGGTTTTCTCTGGGATCCACCTCACAGGTCACAAACCTGTCAACATGTTTAACTCTTATATAGACCAGAGGTCATGAAAGTGCCTGTAGTAAACCACTAATCCAGTCCTGTTAGCGAATCAGCCGGGATATTACAGACGTGAGCCGTTTCAGCAGATTGTCCAGCACAGCTCAAAATGACAGTGTCAGATAATGACACTAAATTTCCCAGGGTCAGTCTGCAGCTATTCCAGCCTCCACTCTGTAAAGGTCATATTGAGCTCCCACACTGTCATCCCTGTTTGAAGGAAATTTTCCTGTGTATCTAATCTGTGAGTGAACTGACATAATGGCCACTTCATAAAGGTCCAATTTAGTGTTTGACAACATATTACATCTCTGCACACACTCTCTCTCTCTGTCTCTCTATTTCAAATGTGTTTTGTGACAGTTTAGTATGCATTTAGATTAGTTTTTTTGTGCTTGTTTATTGTGTATTAGCTTGTCTGTTGTCATTTAAATGCGTTTGGACAGTACATGCTCACACCAGTGTACCACTGCACTACAATTACTTCAAATACATGTTTTATATTACTTCAGAACAAACAATAAGCTATATTTAAAATATACATTATTTTCATTACTGTACTGCGATAAACAATAATGCGATTAAAATATTAATTCATGACATCATGAATTATACCACATTTACTGTATGCTGATTTAAAGAAGCAAATAATTTTGTTACAGTATTTTTGTTATTATTTGTCATGAATATAACCTAAAATAAACGTTATTGTGTTAATGCTAAATATATTTTTACATTTATTTTGTGGTGAAACCCAACATGTTTTTTTCTGAAATTTACTAATAAAATGAATAGCAACGGGAACGTAGATTAAATATGAATTGAGCCTGATGAACCGGAGACAAATCATCAGCAGCTGCGATGAGAAAAGCAACGAAGGATTTCCTCCAATGGCGTTCGCAAACGGAAGCACGTGAGTAAACAGGAAGTCGTTTTGGCATTTGGCGGGTTGAGAGGTGAAGACGCGTAGAAATGGCGGGTGAGTGTGAAAAGCCCTCAATAACTGCGTCCATGTCCATTACTTCTGTTTTAACAAAGACCGTGTGTTTGTGTGATATTAGAGCTTGAGTGGTACTGCCTATTGTTTTCTGAGAACAAATTGTTTAGCGGGACACAGCGGTTTAGCTGCGGCTAAATGCTAATCATTACAGATGCATAAAGCCACACATGTTTGTTGACATTATATTGTATTTATATTTACTTACACACACAATACATCACAATTATAAGCATTGTACATTAGTAAGAACAGGCCGGTGGACGCTGTATGAAGTTTAAACACCTATGTGTTAAATGAGCTGTCAGTGTAAACACGTGCAAATAAAATGATCAGGAACATCAATTAAGAACACCTTAGTGTCTATAGACAGACAGACAGACAATCAATCAGAGAGAAACACACACATGCATGTATATGTGAAATATTTTTTAGAAACATTTGACTTAAATGTTTCTCATAAACTTAAAGGTCTATTAATCTAAACCCGTTTAATTAAATGTTTGAAATTATTTTTGTAGACATACTTTATTTTCTGTCATTAGAAATAATAATTATATATAATAATAATCATGAAATAATAATCAGGCAAACAAGAAGAATATGAAAATAGTACAAATAATAAAAAACAATAGCACAACAACATCTAAGAATATGCAATAAAGTGCAGGCTTAATTAACCATCTTAAAAAAGCCTAAGTAAAAAGGTATGTCTTATGATGTGATTTAAAAGTATCTCACTGTTGTGAATGTCGAGGGGGAGAGAGTTCCATAGGTAAAGGGCAGCATAGCTAAAAGATCTAGCTCCTTTGGTAGTTAGGCATGTATGAGATACCTCAAGAAAGTTTGAGAATGAGTTTTAAACCAGGAGCTCTCCAGAAGAGCATTACAATAATCAATAAAAGTGAAATGACCAGTGCATAGATAATTACTGCAGTATTATTCATTGTAAGAGAAGGATAGAAATTATTAATATTATGTTGGTGGAAGTATGCAGTGCATGTAATATTGTTAATGTGAATGTTTACAAATGACAGTGATCAGGACAGGATGACACCCAGAATTTTAACCCACGAGAAAGGATAAATTACATTATTGTCAATCCAGTTTGTCCAAATAGATCTATTGCCAGTATGTGAAAAATAAGAGGAGGCCCAACACCGAATCCTAGGGGACAAATTTTCTTGATTGAACACTTTAATTGAACGAGTGCAACCTGAAAGATAAGATCCAAACCAGAATGGGGTGTCACTGAGCCCAACAGAAGCTGAACTGTCATGTAGTATCTTGTGTGAGATGGTATCAAAGGGCCTCACTCAGGTCGGGAAGGACAATGGTAATGGTATGGTAATAGACCAGAGTCAGCTGCCAGAAACACATCATTAGTGATTTTAATAAGAGCAGTCTCAGTACTGTGTTGAGGACGGAAGCCAGATTGAAATTGTTTCAACAAAATATTATTAGAGAGATGATCTTGAACTTAAATTGCATTTTGCAATACATTTTTCCAAAATCTTAGAGATAAATGGCAAATTGAAAACTGGATGGAAATGATAAAGGTGAGATTGATCAACCCCTGCTTTCTTAAGAATGGAAATAACAATAGCAGATGGTACAAAACCAGAAACAAGTGACGAGTGAATAATTTTAGTAATCAGTAATGACAAATATGGTAAACAGGCTGTGACTTAAGTGACACTGACACTGATAGATTTAGATTTACAAATAAAACACAATATCTCTGTAGCAGTTGGTAGAGTGAAAGTAAACAGAATGTGTAGGTACATGAGAGACTAAATGACAAAAGCCAGAGTGTGAATTACTTCTCTAGCCTACAGACTTTAGTTGTTGTGTATAAGACCACCAGTGAAATTGCACCTTTTTTGCATTTGTTTATTTTAAAATACATTTGTAATACTATATGGTCTACTATATACTGTATTAACACTATATTAATTAAACTTACATTATTAAACCAATGCATGACATTACAGTGCAACAGTAGCTGGACACACATACTTTATCTGCTACAGTTCAGTTATCTGAAGTCATTGATCTGACAGGTTATGTCCTGTTTATTTAGAGAGGCTAACCTGCATGACAGAGATGTATTTGTGTTGTTACGAGTGCTGTTATTACACTTACAAACTCAGTTTCTGTTCTACAGCTGTGAACGACATGGAGAAGAAACTTGCGGAGTATAAATGTGACACCAATGAAGCCATATGTATGAAATTAGGTAAAATCATTTCAAAAGGAAAATACCCCATATTCATGAGTCATTTGTGAGTGCATGTTTTGTGTTCAGAATGCATTACAGTTTCTGCAAATGGGAACATTTCTGTAATGTTTAGCTAATGTCATTATTAGCAGAAGACACTGTGTTTAGTGCTAGTGTCTGTCTTTATGTAAAAGTGTGTGTTTGATTCAGTGCGGTTCCCAGAAGATATCCATGATGAAAGCACAACATTTCACCCTGAATACAGTCATCAGCTGTTTGGAGATGAGTATGTATCATCTACTATTCAGTGACGTACAGAACAGATTCATTATGTCAGCTAAAATACTATTTGTATTTTATTGTATTTATGTAATGGGACTAATAAAATAAAAAATTCAAACTGTTTTGTTGTTGTACAGTGAAGTGGCATTTGGCTATAAAGGTCTTCAGCTCCAGCTGTACTACAGCGCCGGGAACCTGAGCACTCTGTTTAAAGTCAAATACACTGCCAGAGTCACAGACAAGTTTGACTGTGTGGAGGTACAGCTTGTTTTCTGAACATCATTTTATTGTTCAGCTGGATACGCTGAATGGTTGAAAGTGAAGTGAAGTGCAACATTTTTACACTACAATGTGAATTGCACTGC
>JAZGTI010006996.1:11255-22397 GCA_036877585.1 Botia kubotai | reverse complement strand
GAGATAACGCTGATGAGTTTTTAATGCCAGGCTTTAAATTCAGAGATTTTTCTAATGAAATATTCTCAGTAGTGGAAGCTTCATGCATTAGCATACATTTCACACAGCATTCTGCTCTTTATTTCTTAAAGAGACATGCCACCATTAAATTCAAATTGACATCAGTTACTCATGTTGTTCTTATTCTGCATGACTTAAATCCACTGAAGGTCGAGGGAGATGTTGCAAAATGTTCATGGAGCCATACAATGGAAGTGAATAGGGACTCGGGGCCTTGAGCTCCAAAATTGACATTTGTTGCATGGAAAGAGATTATTAAACATGTTACCTAACATCTCCACCTGTGTTCCTCTAAAGAATAAAAGTCATACAGATTTAAAAAGGCATGAGGGTGAGTAAATGATGGTAGAATTGTCATTTTTAGGTGAAATACTCCTTTAAAGTTTTTGTTTTCCAAAGATCCCATGGGTTTGCCATGGGCTGTTTTTTAAAATTTGATAAGCGCTTTAGCTGACTAGCATAACTGAATCCCTTAACACAGTTTAAGGCATTTGTCAGACATCTAAGAGCTTGTAGTAGAATCCAGCAGTACAAGCATATCACTGGATGGAGGCTTTTGAATATGCGACATTAACTCTGCGAACGATCAGCAAAACTGTTCAGACTGCATCACCTTACAGAACCAACATAGCAGAGGAAAATAAACTTCACAAACAAAATAAGACTGATGGCAACTGTCAAACTGGGTACTTATGATGTCACACAATGTGTAATATTAAGGATGCAGACCCCACCCACTCCAACTTAGAACACAATAGGAGTTCGACTTCCAGTGGGGAGGTGAGGTGAAAAAACCATGCTTAAACTGAAGTTTTATGACACCAACACAGTCATGCCACGCCTACTCCATTACAGCGTCGTGCCACGCCCACACACTGAACAAATCCACTCCACCTTGGAACACACAGACCACGCCCACCCAGATATTCTCATAACACATAATAATCATACCCGTACAATCTCCAAACACACAGACCCCGCCCAGCCCATCTCAGAAGAGTGACATTCTGCAGTGACATTTTCTTCACTCTGACGATCTCCTACTGTGCAAGATGATGAAAAGATTTCTGAGGCAGACTAAGAGGTTTGAACTTTAATTTTACCCTGCCTGCCTGTTCAAAAAAGAAAAAAAGATGGATGCTGAACTATACGGGTGACTCAGCTTGCACATGGAGCACCTGACAGCCAGCAAAAAAATTCATTCATAGATCAAAAGAAAGTGATCATGCCATATGGCCAGACCACCTGAGATTCTGACGTGAAGCCATGAACCATCTTGAAAAGATCTTTTTTATTGTTGTTTTGCTATGAATATTTTGACTGAGTGAGACTTTGAAACTAGAAAACAATACATAGAGGAACTTTTGGGACTTCCCACAAGAGAAGCAAATTCCAACTTCCTACATTTTCTAATCAGATGTGTGTTACTATTTATGAGATTCCGACATGATGCAGTGCTCAGCAAAATTCCCTCCTCCGGATTTCAGGGAAAAGCTACATCATCTTTGAAGACCCTTAGAAAGAAGACCTCAACTTGACTCATAGTAGGTGGAAGAAATGCAATAGGCCTTAGGAAGCATGTTCTTTGGTTGATCTCTGAGGTGGTCAGATCTTCAAAAGCCAACAGCATCATGTGACTACCATGTGCTCATTATACCGTGACATGCGCAGCATTGATTGGCTGAAATATACTTCATTTACGGCAAACCAAGAAAACCCATTAAAGGCTCCGCATCACAAAATGAGTTCAAGCACAAGCCCAAAGGGAAATCCCCCAATAAAAACGAAGTCACCCTCAGCAAAAACGTGCAGTAATAAACAGCAATCATCAAGCTTATTAAAGTCAAAAGTAGAATCCAAATCAATTCCTTTTATGGTCTCACGAAAATGGATAATTAAAGTATAATTGCTTTGTTAAAATAAATCAAGTTAACGCATGTTTATTGCAAACAAAGTCATCTGTGCGATTCCTGAACAAATTGGACTTAGGAAGAAGAGGATAGACAGTTAGCCTTCTGGGATTGCTCGTGCCTGTCGGTGCCAGGCAGTCTTCTTTTCTCTGAGCCGAACAGACTGTTGGGATCTGCAGGGGTGGTTTAACTTTGCGATTCTGAGGAGAGTGGAGAGAAGCACCACATTTTCACAAGGAATTCATCGGAGGGAGTCTGATGGTGTCACTCCATAGATGAGTGAACGGGTATATCAACAAGACAAGCAATCGGGAGGTTAAACAAGGCACACGGTATCAGATACAAACAGACAAAGACTATGTAAATACACGTGCACGTGCAAACGCGTGCCCCAGAGGGACGAGTGCCCTTTTCGTTCGAGCTTAAAAATACATCTTAAAACATGAAAGAGAGCGCTTTTCAAAAGATGTGCAAATGTGCACACAGAGAGACTGATATACACATGAATGGGTCATACACAGATGATACATGAGAGCTCTCTAAAGTAGCACACTACAGCCGAGTCTATGAGTCTATCTGAAGATGCCAGGATTAATTTAAAATCCACAGAGCTGTTTAAGGCTGTCTATTTAGAGAGCCACAGTCAACAACAACTGGCTTAGCTGACAGCTGCAAATCAGAGTAGCAGACTGATCAACCATAGACTAAATTTTCAAGTGTACGCATTAAAAAATATAAAGCCGATATTTTAAACTGTATAATTGCCAGGAACGGCAGTGTTGCTAAAATAAATCGCATTATATTATGTGCAAATGATAATCAGAAATTGAAGGAAAACTAAGCCGTAGACCCCACATCATCATCTTTTGTATTTCACAAACACTGGTCTCAATATCCTGTGTTCTGTCCCACACACAAAAAGTTCTGCCCCAAAATCACACCATTGGTTAAGTCAAAATGCTCAAAAAACAGTGATGTTTTGATTGCATCAACATTTTCAGAAAAATAAAAACAACCCACACTTGGTTGTCACACATGTTAACGTAATGAATTCACTAAATATAAAAGGAGGCCCCACTTTTTGTTTTTTTTTGTTAATTGTAATGCAATTAATGTGTTTTCATGATTAATCACTACTGCAATCACACGCGTTAACTTGTGTACCTGTGCACATCCCTAATGGCATCATGTCTCTATGGCTTGAATGTTTTAATTTACGCTCGTAAAAGGGCCGTCGTTTGCAGGGTTTACTCCCCTAGGAGCAATAAACCAGCTTTCAACATGAGAATCTTTCAATCCTTGTTTTGACTTTTCCCATAAAAGTAATATATTGGATTGTGTGTACATGGCTATATGAGTCTCTTCTGTGACCTGTAACCCCATAAACGAAGGAGACTCAAAGCCTGACCTTTGACCCTGCTCGGCTTACACAGGAGAAGACCAGAGCTATGAGCAACAGCCTTCTTAAACTGCCATAAGCACCTTCAATGCTAAGAAATCAGCCAATTTCCCCTGTGATGGAAGGGTCTTTTAGACACATCAGAATCCTATAAGCTGGGCTCTGTGTGCTGGTATGTGTTTCCCATGTCTCTGAACACAACCATCCAAACAAAACCCTTTAAGCAATCGTACGCTCTGTGTTTTTTCTTTTCAATGGCGGGTTGCTCCGAGTAAAGACTCTTCGCTGCGGCGCCATAAATAAAACACTCTTGAAGCTTTTGCAGGTTTTCCAGTAGAAGTCACTTCTGCCTGTGGTGACACACAAACGAAACTTGTGTTTTCATGTCTGTTTAAACATTTAACTCGGTGTATTTCACGATAAGGTGAGGTCAAGGATTCCCAGAGATCTTAAATATTTAGGGCACTCATAACACAGATCCTACAGGTAAGGGATAATGTACATCCAGCCAGTTAATGCAGAATAAACCCAGACAGGGTTTACCGTGATCAGAACCACAATGCTATAAAACACATGAGTATATTACTATGAACTAATTGATTTGAATTATATTACTAGCTAATTTGTAACAAACACAAAACTTCTGTGACGAGAAACAGTTTTCAATCGGCTTTAAGCCAAAACATGACTTTCAAACAAGACAAACATTCTTTTTGGTTTAATCATTTGCAAATATATCTCATATGTTATTAATTAGGCAATCTGCATTTACTTTATTTTTAAGTAAATTATTTGTAAAGTCAAGATGACTCGAATGACAATGTGTTATTAGTTTAGACAGTTGTTATTGGGGAACAACATACCTTGGAATGTCTCGACTAGCCAATCAGAATCAAGTATTAGTAACAGACCGGTACACACATAAATAAAATTGTGAAAAATAACAGTTTCAGGGTGTTTAGATCCTGTTTTAGTTTGGTACAATAAACCAAGTAAATCCATCACACTGTGAAACATCCTCATCCAGGATTGAACCCCAGTAGGGATGTGGCAAACAAGCGACTACAGGTGAGAGATACGCCTGAATTTGGAAGCTCTGACGGCCAAAAGGGTTGTTGCAGTCAGGATGGGGTAAATAACCAGCTAGCCAAGTTATTAGCACCTCAGCTAGCAGCCGGCTATGGACACACCGTTAAAGCTGCTGTTATTTCAGTTGCTCATAGCCTGCGGTAAACTTGTCTCAAAGCAACACAATCTAGCGGTAATGAGTGCATTAAACGGTCTCTTGCCTGTTATTAACACAAACCACAGTGGGGTTGAAAACAAATGCAGTATTTGTTGTTTTTGGTTCAAGCATATACTCAAATTCAAATCTTGATGTAACCATACAATCGACTCTAACACACAGTAATAAACACAAGGGCCTTTAGATCAAAGTTAGACTGTGAATAAAAGGTACAATGATATTGAGAAAAGGGTGACCTCATTGTTTGGTATTAATTGTTTGTTCGTCGGGAACAACAGATTCAAACGAAACCTAATCATGTCAAATTATCTATCAGAACTTACACCCACTGACACACAAAAGGCATATTAAGCAAACAGCATTATGAATTACAAAACGCTGCTCAAAACAGCATGTAGGACGAGCTGAGGTTGAAAGCATCCGTCTGTAAGATCTGGTCCATGTAATGGTTTACAAAGCTAGTATTCTTCAAGTATGCTAAACCATGTGATCTGAGCAAAGGTAACATCAAAGATAACTTACAAGGCCATGTGATAGGAGACACTAGATTTTGGTGAATGATGTAGCGTTAATAACAGAAAAAAATCAGCGTTGAAACCCAGCGTGTTATTTGCAAATCAATCGACTCACCTAGGTTACAGGTTGCCAAGCAGAATCAGGGATAAACAAACACGGGGTAGCAAAATGGTTTCACAATCTGGTGTTTCTGTCTGATGCGGTGGATCGGTGTGGGCTTTACAGAGAAGACATCTAACTGGATTTACCAAAGTGAACATCTGTTGTTTCTCTCACTTCATCTCAACCTGTGACAGTGTTGTTTTTAATTCCATGTACTCAGAACAGTAGAGAGTGGGGTAAGATGTGCCAGCGGGTAAGATTAATCGAGCAGACTATGCATTAATGTTGTCACGTAAGCAAGCATATATTTTGAAAGCACCTATTATATATAATTGCCTGAGATGTGCACATGTGAAAAGGTCATTTTGTTTTATCTAAGGTAAAATGAATTTGATGTCAACTTATCCTCACCGTGCATACTGGTGTAAAACAGTATGCAAAATATATATATTAAAATTAAACCATTATGTGGCTAAAAATGAAAAACAATGTATTATTACATGAAACATTTTCCCAAAATGTAGCACAATCGACTTGGGTTGAAACACCAACCCAATATATATTTAAAAAATGTCACGGTCGTGTTGGCCACCATAAACCTCAAGCAAATTTGTCTAGAACAAATTTAGAAAGAAGCGGCACAGCTTACCCCACTCTACACAGGGATATGGTCCTTACCCCTCGAAACCTCCTTCAGATCTGATGACACTAAACTACAATTCTAAACAGTGGCTTAAAGGCCAAGGGTGTCAAACATTTCCCGTCAAAACATTGACACCAAGAAAGCAATGGCATTTCCAATAGATTTCCATTGCTAGAAACAGTAAGCAGCTTAGAGACTGGAAAACAACAGTTGGGAGGCAGATTATGGAAGGAAAAGGGACAACGGGAGATGACATCAATGAGATCTCAGCCCAACCTCAAGTGTCAAATGTCAACGCATGGCAGGGCATCTGACATCTGACTGACTGCAGCGTGTACACCCCAGGGATGCGTTTACGCACCCATCATTCTCAGCAGACAAATGAGCAGCTGGTCTGTATCATGTACTTGTTGCTCAAAGCATTTCATTCTTTAAATCAGAGCCTAAAATGATTCATTACAGGCCTCCCTGTAGTTCAACATTGAGGGCCCAGCGCTAGCGACAGCAAGGCCATGGGTTTGATTCCAGGAAAAGCATGTACTTCTACAATGCAAGTAATCTGAGCTTTCGTTTGAGCAATGAGCTTTTTATTGGCTGTTACTGGCCTTGTGTCACAACCTGTGAGTAGGAGAGCTACAATACAAATATTTCAAAAGCTCTGGTTTAAACTTTAGTAAAAATGCTGATAGAGTTGTAAAGTTCTGCGATTCAGTTCTTTAAGAACTGTGCAAAATCTGAATATCCTCGTATTATTTGGAAATGGTACAAAGAGGTTGCAAGACGAGTGTGCAAAATCTGATCTACAAAGTTAACATATGGTCAAGTCACTAATTTGCTAATTTGATTAATGACATATGAAAAGTCCGGAATCTACAATACTCTGATTCCTGTTATGTCACAGTTTCTTTGCTCTGCATTCAAAACACTAAAACTTTATTTCCAAGTTAAAATCAAATTTTCAATTTCAGATTAATGTTCATTTAAACCCAATGTCAGTCCTGAATATTGAAGAAAAAATAATGAAATAATGTCCTTGTCATCCAGCCCTTATCATCAAATGAAGCTATATAAAATATCAGAGACTCATTTATTAGGCCCTATAAAATTCAGTCGTAAGCTTTGTTATAATGTCTATTTCTAGTTCATAGCTTCACAAAAAGGCCTCAGTCTTGCAAGTCATAAATAGCTTTCGTAGTCATCAGTCACCACGACTTACACGCCTAAATGAGGACAATAATGTGTGGGAACAGATTGGGGAATTGCTCTGAGATTAATGCTATAGAAAATGTGATGTAGCTCAGCTTTGGTGCTCATACTTGCTCAGTAACCCTTGGTTACATCTTGAGGGCCTCTGTTTTTCACACTGAGAGCCAGTAAATAAATCCACCTGCTGAACTATTATAACAGAGTATATTGACAGTATGCAGACCAAAGCCACTGCTGACAGCTCAGCAAACATTAGCTATCTTTATAGCCTGGAAACAGCTTTCAGACTCTCACAATAGTCACATGACTGAAAAGGAGGAAGGAAAGTGTGACAGGGCCACGCAGGTTTCATGAGGCCCTTTGGCCTAAAGAGGAAGTGGTCTAATTCACTGAGGGTCACCACAAGCCTTCTTTTGCCCACACTGTCCTGTTCTTCCTCTCTAGAGCATCTCCTTTCCTTTTTGCTCAGTTTGTTTCTCTTAAAGTCTCAAATGCTTATCGACAGCTGGCAGTTCATGTTTTGGCATCTCATTACCCACGGTCTAAAAAATGATTTTGTTTCTGAGTCAAATGTCACAGCCTTGGTAAGAAATAACACAGCTGACTAATACATTATTGATATTCTGTAAGATTGTGTGCATTAATTCAAAGTTATGCATTTAAGAATCAAACGCGGACCACGTTTACATGTGCATGGTTTTCAGATGAAGGTCTACATTCTGGTTAAACCATTTAGATTAAATATATTTGGCAGACAGCCAAATATCCAATTAAGATTATTTCATGTATGCATTTTAGCCCTTTTTGTGTTCCTTGGGAATAAACCCATGATCTGTAATGCTTCCAACTGAGCTGATGCATGTATACAAGAATATTTCAATAGCTGTAAAGCATGGACAGTACATAAAACTAAGACATGCACATACCTCTCCAACTATTCTTCTGTAGACATTACAGACTGTCTTTATTTCAATTGATCTTCAGTAATTCTGTTAACAAATTAAATCAGCATATTAATTCTCATTCATGTCCTTGACGACAGCACACAAGTGCGCAATGAATACAAAATACAGCTCATGAGGCTCTTAAAATGCTTTTATTCATCTCTATTTTCATTTATGTCGATTCCTTTCTATGTTTGTGAAACATAATTAGAAACTAGAAATGATGTGGTTAGTGCATCATGCATACAAAGTTGTGTGCTCAGATTCCTATATTGATCAGAGTTTTCATGTGTATGTAAACATGGACATTAATAATCCTAAAAATAACTCATGCGTAATCTGAATACTGAGTGGTTATGGCTCTTGAATACAGTGCATTTGGGTGGATACTGTGTATGATTCAGGCTAGCAGACTAGTCAGATTTTGACATATCCCTCCTGAGGGACCAGTCCAAACAGCTGTATTGGAACCAACATTTACAAAGTAAAAGAGATATTTACTTCCCTGACAGACTCTGTGTTTGTTTGTATACGGCTTGACTCACACAAGTGCCGAGTAGTTCTGATACAGCTGAGAGTGAAAACCAAACTTTTAAAACATAACTGTGACTATAATTATCAAGAACAGGGAGGAATTGAAAGAATTAATTACAGGAAGCGTTCCACCTGATATTAATACATCATAGCAGATTTGTGTCTAAATATAGACGTTTTACACCGGACCCATCCCAGATTGTGAGGTCCACATTTCTTCATTTTGTTATGTTTAACAGAGCCTTCAGACCGGCATTCCTATGTGCCCAAGAGGACACACTATCACTGGGATTTCCTTCCTTTTGCTCCAGGAGGGAACGAATCGGGGTCCGACCCCACTAGGGTAAGGTCATTCCGACCCACCACAAAAGATCAGTGCTAAGAGTTCTGTGTGTGGTAATGAGCATGATATCTCAGAGAACTTGGACATACAGAAATTATACACAAACATATAAAGGAATTTTTTTAACTATTTTGGAGGGAAGGCCCTGTTTATAGTAGAAGTTTGTTGTTATAAGTGCAAAGAAATGGGACAAAACAAACCTATTGCCTGGTTTGCTCACACAGCCACCCAAAGTTAGTACTGACAAGCCTGACACGTCACGTTTCTGACAGGAAATATAAGTGTGCCACAAAATTATCTGCCTTGGGCAGTGACAGGTATATCACTCCCTACTTTTCCTCGATTGGGAATGACAAATGTTTGCTCAAGACAGTTTCAAAAACAGGAAATGGTATTCACTCGGTTGGTGGTTACACAATTTATCACAAACTGTAACGGAAAACCGTACAAATAACACCGCAAAGCCAAAACGCAATACCGTATAAGGAGTCATAATTTGACAGCAGTCTCCAAGACAAGAACGCCGTCATTAAAGATCAAGTCTTTAAAAATGCATGAAGAAGCAACAGGATCTTCTTTAACAACCCAAATCACATCTTTTTTCGATGACTGCAGTTCTCAAACAGTTGAATCCCGTCCTTAACCATCTAAACGGACCGTATTCAAAATATCAAGCCAAACTGTTGGGACGTAAAGGCCCTGTCAGGTTAGGTGGTCTATAAAGTGGGAACGCAGCATGAATGACAATCTGTGCTCAAATTCTTTCCATGACCGTGAAAGGCAAGAACGCATTGAAAACTATTCCTGCGTGATCTGACAGTCAGTCCAGCGTGAAACACACTTCAGCCTGTCCACGGTGATCTCATGTTCTCCCATTCTCCCATTCTTCTTGAATAAACTAGTCATCTTCCTCGACTGAGGAACAGAACTAGGCGGGGCCGGTAATAAGTCAAATCTAGAAGACAAGCGCTTAATGCATTATATATTGCACCGACGACAACGATAACCGCTGTCATCACTCTAAGCTCGTCATTCTAGATAAAGCGTTTCGAAAAATGACGAAAAGCCGATAATCTGTGCTCCTCTAAACAACTCATTCGTACAACTTTTTCCATTTCCGCTATAACTTCCACAGCGTCGCAGGCATGATATAACAAAAAACGCCGTTTTTCACGCAACGCAACCCTGCGCCTTACCACGCAAAGTTCACGCCGACACGCCAGTGTCATTCCCTACACAACGCCCGGTCTAGTCAATCTAAGGAGTTGAATTGTTTCACTCCTGCTCCGCCATATTCTAGACATCTGATCTGCTCTTCCGCAAACCCTGTGCTGTGTATAGCTCACCGGTGCTCACTGCAACAAGCTACGTATCGCAGTTATGCCGCAAAACGCACAAACCTGCCGCCGTGATCTCGTAATACGCCAATAATCCCCGCGGGGTGTTACGTGTGTAACGCCGAAAGAAATCCTGCAAACGCGATACTTACAGCAATCCGCCACAGCTCCAGCCAGCCAGTCTGTCCGTCAGTCTGCGCCTGTAAAAAGCTGCTCGCTTCTGGGAGGGTGGGTGAGGTTTAGAGTCGAGCATGACGTTACAGCCTCGGTTTCGGCATCATACGCTACGGAGCTCTGCCTACAGGTCAGCGTAACGGGAAACGGAGCCTTTAAAAGCGCAGGCGCGAACGGCGAAGCGCTGCTAAGTGTGGCAAATGAAATTTACGTTGTGACTGGGGTGAGTTTACTGTACAGTATGGTACAGAATCGAATACGGTCTAACGTGGAAAAATACAGTCCCCTCCACAAGTGGCATAATAACATAAAGTAGAAGATAACTGAGCAGCGTTCCCTTCTGTGGTTATAACATGTTTATGTTACATTTTATTGTTTCATATTGATCACCCATTAAATCAAATCAAAGCCCATTAAAACCAATTAAAACGGCCACGTGAACCAAAACATTCCTCTCCCACGCACACTGAATTTAGACGTGATCCCTCTCAATGCACCCCACAGTGCACACTACATTTCAATGGCATCATTCTAGTCCCAGTATGGCATGAATAGTCTCCTATTCTCAACAAGCTGCAGCGCTCATCCATCGAGATTGACTCTGCCACTCTAGGGGAGAAAAAAAGCCTCAGTGCTAGTCAAATAGCTCATTGAGAGCCCCTTGGAGAAGCCAGGAATGCCAAGTATGCTTACTGGCATCAGGAATGCAGGTCCACTCCCTGCTGTGG
>JAZGTI010006996.1:0-11180 GCA_036877585.1 Botia kubotai | reverse complement strand
AGGCGTTTGATGTCAGTATTACTAAATGGCACCATTAATGCCTAAGCCATTAGTATGTTGGTACATACTACATGACATATAGTATGTATATTAGTCTTTAACTTGACTGTGTGAAATGGAGGCCAACATATAAGACTGTTTAAAACTGCCTCTGTCGCAGATGTGTATTTGTATATCCAATTATGCTAACAGAAACAGCCAGTAAACATGTATAGAAGTTCCAGGAACTGGCCTAAATAAGGAAAAGAGGAATTTGAGCTATATATTTGCATTTAGAATGATAAAGGTCAGTAAATGTTAAGGCAAATAGGCATGAGTTAGGCATTAGTCAGGGACATCGTACTGTATTTAAGTTTTAATACAAATTTAATACAAATTTTAATACAAATTTAATACAAATACAAAACATGGTTGTGATACAAATTAACATTGGAAGACATACAGTAATTCCACTGCTATTCCAGTATTCACAGTGTTAAACGGGAAAAGAAGATTTTGAGCTAAATTTTTACATTTGGAATTTTAAAAAACAAATATAACTAGTTTAACACGGTCACAGGACCCCAAGGTGCAAAAAAGATCACACTGAAATATTGAAATGTACTATTGCTTAAATCATTTCTATATAATAAATGAATACATAAATAGCATACTGGCATACTTTCATGAGATCACTACCAGCAGAAGCTCTGCGTGTATATTGAATAATAAAATGTTATGCGATATCGTTGAGCTTATTGATTTCTTTTAAACTGGACAGATTTATTTGAATCTAATGGGGCATACTGTATTTTATTGAGTGTAATTTATTGTACCTCTATAACTGTATGTACCATAAGATGTTTGTTTCAAAGCACATCACTATTCTTCTTCTTATTAAACCTCATAGCACAGGGAACAGCTAATGCAATAAATATGAATGTTTTTATCTGGTTGTTATATGAAATGTGTAATATTTAATTTTCCAGTGTGTGGGGTGGGGCCCAAAGACACATTTCCTTGTGAATGGACATTGTATCTTCTTTATACCACCTGTTGATGGACAAATGCATCTGGACAATACGTTTCTATACAGGCACATTAAATTATCCTCATATTATGTGTGTGTAAACATGTCAGGACAGTGCTGTATGGAGACCCAGTGTCTTCCAGATTACTGTATAGAAGAACTGTCTATGAGGGTGGGTGGAAACTCAAGCCCTTGCTATTCTTAGCTATGTCTTCCTGCCGGGTGGACGTCCAGTTTCTCCATGACATTTACAGTACAAACCATAGCCGTACAACGTTTTTGATGTTGTCATGCAAATCATACAGCTAAAATCACAGACAATAAAGAGTAAGAATATGAGAATAAAGCTTTCAGAAAGTGTTTCCCACTGGCTGTGTGTACAATGGGTGTGTACTGTACTTCTGTTTATGTATTAGCCAAAAGAGAGCGCTGTTGCTTCACATAGCCAACAGGCATGACTGATACAAATATGTTAAGTATGTTCATCATTAGCCCAACGATGTCTTATTAGCACATACAGGCTAATGCTCAGATTTTTGTCACTTTATGTCTATCCAACATTCTTTTTTAAAGAGACATCACAAGAACAGAATATTAGTTTGCATTTCATACATTTATCTGATGCTTTTATCCAAAGCGACATAAAATGGGGACTATTTTAAGCAGTTTGTAATACAAGCACTAACAATGTCTAGAGTATCGTATTGGCGAGTTTTATAGGGAAGCTAAAAGTAGCACAGACGCTAAAAAAAATGAGGGTAAAATGAGTGTACAGAAACTTTTTAAAATAATTTTTAATGATGTTATGACTTGTACAGTTTGAGCTGATTCATTCATTCAATGAATGGAAAGAAAGCTTAACATTTAGCATAAACATCTTTATGTAAAAATGTAAATTACACAACACAGGGAAGAAAAGTACAAGGCAGGGTATAGTTCTGTTTTTCTTTAACCAAAGTAGAGAAATAAGGAAGTCGAACCATGAAATAAAATTTTGTTCATGGAATGGAAAAAAAAACGTTTATTTACTTGTGAAATGTTAATGATTAGCTTTTACAAAGTGTGTATGTTCTTTAAAAACGGCGCGATTTGGCAGTATAGTTTAGGTTATAACTCTGTATAAAATACCCTGAGATTAAGACTTGTGATACTGATTCAAAAACTTAATATTTGATCATAATTAAAAGAGAGGAGGGAAAGACAGAGTGATAGAGAAATAACTATTTTTACAAAACTCTACAGAGTGACGCTATGATTAAAGCATGTGCTTTACCTTAAATGACCTTAATGATTTCTATAAACCCACTCATGTTTTCTGCAGAAACTGGGGTGTGACTTACAGACTTGTTCATACATATTACAGATCACATTACACACTGAAAATTGCTTACGTCACGGTACTTTTGAAAGCTAGCAGTTTGTAACTTTAGTACTGCGAAGACATGTCACTTTCTCTGAAAAATGTCTTTGTAAAGGGCAGAAAATATGAAAGAGGACAGCCTAAAACTTACAGTGCCTCTTCAACAATTGCTCCTACAAAAGTTTCTCGTCTGACCTGTTTTTTTGGGGGGTGAATTGACCCCTAAAGCTTGTCATGTGTTTTTCCTAGCCACTGAGGCCTGTCTTATTGTGCCGACTCATAAAACAACGAATGTTTATCAAAAGTGGCGGCAGTAAGACACATTTCTCTTTGATAAAAATATGTTTTTATAACGTCTTCTTTTCAGTTGTTTATACAACTGTGTGCGTAACAGAACATTAGTTTGGTTAGTTGACATGTTCACACTGAAAGGAACAGACAAAAACATTTAGTACCAACATATAACAGAAAAATCAGATTTCTTCATTTCTACAGTGTGTCAGAACCAGTAAATGTAGTTACAAAACATTATGATTATTTCAATGTTTCTTGACATATAGACAATATACAAAGGTACAAACATTTTAAAATACATAAAAAAGACCTTAAAAGGATTTCAGTATTTTACAGTATTGTTCATGTGTCAGGTGACCGTTTTGGTCTTTATACAGCTATATATCTGCCATAAGGCTGCATACTCTTATACAACTGCCAAATGTCTTTTAGTACATCCAGACAAGAAGAAACACAAGAAATGAATCCAAAACAGATCAAAAGTTCACATCTATTTGTACCAGCAGTTCTCATCGGTCTTCTTCAAACGCATGGTATTGTATTTCATATTGGAAACATACAGTAACACATAGACAAATTACTCCCAGCAGTACAACAGTGAGAAATCCATACAATTTCAATGGAGTGAATCGGTAACCTTAATACACCGATCATTTCTCAGTGCAATTTAAAACTCGGTTTATATATCGTATCACCGCGATCCCATGCGCTTAATGTTGACATCAAGAGCAGTCCGTGATGGAGGTCCAGGGGCATGTTTCTGTGTGCAGTTATCGTCTGCCAGATCGGACCCTTGAGAATACATCAGACCCCCGACAGAGTCAACTAGTCCAAACAGAGCCACCAGAAGAGAAATCACTGTTCCGATAAAGTAGATCTTTAGAATGCCAGCCATGATTCAGTGCGTATGTCCAGTACCGATCTACATAGAAAACAACAGACAGACATAACCACGCGTTCATCGATACCGGAAGTCAATCATTTATAAAGACAAAATAGGTTTATTTCAAATTAATAATACACGATCAAACCAACAGCGTTTAGCCATTTGACTGCTTACTTCCTTAAAATAACAATAATAAACACACGGCGCGTAAATGACAGGACAAGCGATATACAGTATTAAAATAAACATGTTCATTACTGTAAGTCGCTCTTACCAGCTTGTTTTAAATAATGTACAGGATTTGTTACAGCTGTTCCTTAAGTGTGTCTGTAGATCTGTGTCGCTTTAATTCTGTTATCATGTCTTGGCTACATCAAACCCACACATTTGGGAGTTTCCAAATGATGGTCCAACCTTTAAAAATTCCCAATCTTTTGTTATTTTACGTCTCTGTAGTGACGTACGCAATAACACGTATAAGGTGTTATTCTGCAAAGAAAACAAAACAATATACATAAATAACTATGAAATAACTGTTTTTGTTACTACGCGACGTTTGGTTTAACTTTAATTGTGTATTAACATCAGTCAGTCATCAAACTCTGGAAACTGATTGGTCATTCCAGTGAAACAAGAAACAGGATGTTCTTTGTTAGTCATCAGAAAGTACCAAAGAACAATAAAGTGTGAAGTGTCTGTTGAACCCACGATCAGATTACAAAACTCCTATGCAAATAATTAATTTCTGTTGGGCAGCAAAATAAATTCCTGATAACTTTGTGATGAACCACAACACTGAATTGCACAAGCTCGATAAGAACAAAGGCGTATTATAAAGAAGCTATTGACGTGGGTCTGTGCTGCCACCGCGTGGTCAAATAGAGAAACTGTGACTGATGACAATTACCATAAATTTGCGCTAGGGGGAGATAAATAACATGAAATATATATAATGACAGCAGCCTGTTAATTTTTGACACACCATAAGTGTGATATGGTGTTAATTATACACCCTAAAGTACCAAATATACCCTAGAGTACTATGAAGTACCATAGTACCTGACAAAGGCCTTTTTATATCACAGACTTACACATGCAAGATAATATTCACAATTAAATCAATGCTAACAGTGATTGTGATTGTTTAGTAATGCAAATGGTTTTATTGTTGTGATTATCACATCACCCACACACAGGCACAAGAACAGTACAGGAATATCTGTCTCATATGCGATGGTCTGTCACACACTGTTTAGTAAATGAGACCCTCCACAAAATGTGCATGAGACTCATTATCATGGTCATGGTCCTGACAACCACAGAATGATTAAAGATGTTTGGTCAATCCAACTGGAAAACAAATGGTTCGAAATTTTAGGATATGTTTGTATGTAAGAATGTGTATATGACTATGTATGATTTTGCAGAGTTTCAGAGGTCTGTTCCACACTGTTCTGTTTAATTGAAGTAGTGAAAGACAGCGATACTCTGTCCAAAAGTCCTAAGAGGATTTCAGCTTAACCACCTGTTGAAGCTTATTGCCAACTATAAAGGACAAGATAAGATTCGGTTATAGTGCCAAACAGATTTATCAGCTTCTCAGTGACACTTTGTTTTGACGCTGTGCCTGTGGCCTTGTTATTTGGAACGGTGCTTATTTATAGAGACTTGGTTACATAAAGTGTGTTAGGAACTTTGATTGTAATGTCCTAAGGTAAGATGAACAGCTTCAGACGTTGTGGATTGTTGAGGAGACCACCAGACCACCCAAACAATTTTTAAAGACCAGGATATCAGAGATTTGGGCTTGTTTGACGCGGACCAGTAAGCGACCATTTACCAATTACAAACCTTGGCAACAACATAGCAACACACTCCCAAAGAAAGCGTCTTAGAAACGGCATAGCCCTGGTAACCACCCAAAAGACGCACAGCATTTAATTTTTTTAATACATTTTTGTTTGTTTGTCTTTGTACTGTGTACCTGACTCTGAGTCTGCAAAATGTTTTTCCTCTTAAAGGTTCCCAGGTCTAATTCTCCAATCCTCTTTGTAAAACTGACGTGTGCTCCTGAAGGCACCCACGGCTAAGCCACAAAGAGAGAATAGGAGAGGGAGAAAGAGAGAGCAATACATTGCTTTTTATCTCCTTTTTTTGTCTCTGTGTCCTAGTATATTTCTCCCTCAGGCTTGAACTTTCGTTTGCTCTCTCTTTCTCTTTCTTCTGGTTTATTTGTCCTCCGTTTCTTGATCCACCTATTACACAGCACGTAGGCCAGAAGGATTCGGAGGTGGGACTATCTCCACGGCGACACCCCGGTCTCCATGTGAGCAGGTACGTACAGCATGGATCCACAAATCCTGGGAACTGGCTTGTCCTGTTTGTGATCTCTGTCAAAGCAAACTCAGCTCCTCACCTCATCGGTCACACAGAGTCACTGGATGTCACAGAAATGATATGCTGATAACTGTGGGTTACAATTATTGCATCTTGCAGTTTGGTTCAGCAGCTGCACACAGATTTTTTGTTCTAACCCTTGATCTGAATCTTGGATCCATGATCGTGCTACTTTGAATAGGTTTCAGAGACAATTTGCATTTGCGCTGAGGCACAGGCTGGCATTGATTGGTCGGAAGGCTTTATTTGTTTTGGACATGAGTACTCTGCAGGTTTTGTCCACAAGCTGGACAGATGTGGATGGCATTCCAGAGAACTTTATTGGAGAGGAAATGAACCAGGAGATGTTGGATAACACAGAATCTCCGTGCTCCAGTGGTTTCAACATGCGTGGACACGAGTCTGCAGCCCAGCGCTACACTGTGACACGCTTACAAGCAGGTTTTCCAAACAGGTGAGTGATCCTTAATCAATGTGGAATACAACTACGTCTGAGTCTTGCCTCCCCCCTCTTTGATGGTCTCCCTCACATTTCCCTTCAGGCTTGTGATTTTTTTTAGTGCATGTAAGTTTAAAGATACTGTAAATCCTTAAGCATGTACAGTAATCAAATCTGAGAGCCACTCTAATCTTCTAATCTCGAAGACCACCAAGCTTAAGGGTTAGAAACAGCCTTGTGTGATTGTGAGTCAACAAAAGCTGGCTTGTAAATAAGCTTCAACCTATTCTGGAAATAGCAGATCAGGTCGTCTCCCCCAGCGAAGCAGTAAGCCAAGACACACTGTGATGTCCTGGCAAAGCCCAGAAGGGTCAGAACTGCGGTCTGAAATAGCTGCTGGTGTGCAGGAGGATATTCTGACCCACATGTCCACTGACCCACATATGGTAAGGTACACAGTACCGCCGCATGACCCTTTTATTCTCTGTTGGGATGGTGCTGTTTAAGGGGGAGACAAGAGGAGGATTCGTATACATACCACTGCTAATGAAGACACATATTGTCTCTGCTGCTCTTTCCGCAAACCTCACTTCAATAAATGTCACAAATCTGGGTTAATCCCTGCTGGTTTAAACTCCCCGGGAATCGTGGGATAGCTGCTGTAATGAATCCACAACATTGCAGATGCGCTGGAATGGAGGCTGGATTTTTAAACAGGAAGTTCGAATTTGAAATGTGATTATTAATGTACGTCGTATTTAACTTAGGTTAACTTAGATGGTTAAAAGTTGGTAAGTGCGTTACGGGTGACTGCCCATGTTAATCACTGGAATGCAAAACGAAGCAAACCATACCAGACTTCGCAGACATACCATAAAAAAAACATGAAATGCTACAAAGATATATTTTAATATGGATTTACTTAATATGGATCTATTTATTAATGTCTAAGTGATGGGAAGATAGCTGAAGAATTGACATTTCTATGTGGCACATTAAGCAAACAATATACTGTACTACACTTATTTATCTTCATGTGAAGAATGTGCCAGTTCGGTCCATCAATCGAGAAAATTTGTAATTTTATTAAACGCAGTCATCCTTCAGCAATTGGCTTCTTGTAATTGGTTGTGACTGACTTTTAAATCCAGCAGTTGTGCTAAACTATTAGCGGCTCACTCTCATATCTTTGGATATAACATTATGCATTCTGCATTTTGATGTATTGCATTTTGGCTGAAAAAGTCAGTGCAAGAGTGAATATCAGGAAAACATGGTAAACACAAGCAAAATACAAATTCTTTGAGGTGAAATATGACCTGAACACATTTCTGACACGTTTTGTGAGCTTTTGTTGTCTAACAGGATCCAGGCTGTTGCAATAAGCTTAACCTCTCTGGCAGCCCTGACATATAAGCACTAGTAGTCAACTTGAATTAAAAATGGCGAGATAATTATACTTATACATAGCTAAATAGCAACAAATAAACAAAATAATTATCTAAAATTGTAGTAACATGCCATTCACCAGGGTGTTTAAAAGGGGCTTATATACTGTAATAAATGGATCTGAGGCCCCGAGGACCTACATTTTTTTGAGGCCATACCTAAGGAAGTTTTCAAGAAAATCTAGTTTTTAAAAAATCATAGTATGTAAAAATTGATCATGTTGGAATTTACACACACTATACTGGAATTTACACTATACTATACATTATTAAGACTACCCGTACTCCTACTTATTCATGTGATTATCTAATCAACCAATTGTGTGGCGGCAGTACAATGCAAAAAATCATACAGATAAGATGTCGTGACAGAGGTCAGACGGTTTAGTAAACATTCATATCAACCGTGAGAATGAGGAAAAAATGTTAGCTCAGTGATTTTGACCGTGATATTTTTGTTTGTGTCAGATGGACTGGTTTTAGTGTTACTGTAACTGCTGATCTGTTGGGAATCTTACGCTTGGCTGTTTTAAATACTGAGGCAGATCAACAGAAGATGTGTTGGGTTCCTCTTCTTGTCACCTGGCTAGTTTAACAGTTGAACTGTTGAAGACCACAAAAACAAAGTCTGATGATTCTTGATTTCTGTTGAAGCAAACAGATGGCACGGTCACAATTTGGTGCCAGCATGAATCCATGGACCCAACCTGCCTTGCATTAGCAGTTCAAACTGGTGACTTCGGCATAATGGTGAATGATGTTTCAGCACACCTTGTGTTAAATAATTCATCATACACTATTTGAGCATTGTTGCTGACCATGTGTATCCTTCCATAGTCACAACCCATCTTCTAATGGCTACTTTTAGCATAATAATGCACCATGTTACAAAGCCAAATTTGGTACCTCAAACTTTCCCGGAACTCGTACCATGAACAATCGACGGTGTTTTGAGAGAGGTTCTACCCAGGACCTTAGTACAGTGTTCTTAAATTGCTTGGTTGGTGTATAACTTCATGCGTGTACTGAAGGAGTTAACCATGCCGTCACCACGTGGATGTGGAGCTGTAAGGATATGACGCGATCTCTCTGTGTCTGCCTCGTTCTCTACATAAACGAAGACCAATCTGAAGCACCTAATACAAAAGAGATATTTTGAAGTACCAGGAAGCAGCGAGAAAGTCTGTTTCGACGTAAATTAAACCGATTTCAGATCACTTAGATAGCGGTAGATTGTAGTTTTCCATTCTGACGTGATCAGCGCAACACCTCCAGATACACGCGTGCTCATCTAGACAGACATAAAGGTTTGCGTTTTATTTTTATTCTTAGTTATTTTAAATGTTCTTCGTGGAAAGCTGTGCAGACGGAGCTCTAACAGAGATACAACGTATATTTTATACTAACGTTACCAGGATTGCGTGTAGTGAGTGAGCTCAGCCGTTTTCCTGCGTGGCGAGTGCGATCGTTCTCTCTCGTAGGCTGTATATAATAACATATAATATTTGTCTTTGTGAGGAGTTACTTTCTTTAAAAGCATGACCGCATTTGTGATGGTTTGACCTTTTGTTTGCGGTTGGTCATTGCTTCCTCAGACAAACGCAAATTATTCATCGATGCTGTACGATGAAATACATATTTTTATATTCTTCTGTTGTACACGTGGGTTGATAATGTTGGGTGGTTTAGAAACCCCAAACCCCAGGTGTTTTGGGTGCGTGTGTACTTCTGATTTCGATATGAAGGTACAGGGCTTCCCTGCCTTACATTTTATACACTAAATGTAGGTCAGCGGGCCAGTAGTGCGTATCTATGGACCATTGTACCCGGAGAGCTATGCATCGTGTATAAATAAAGTATTGCAGCTTTGTCCACGCCTGTCTGTTTGCATGCGTCAATATCTGTTAATCTATTTTTATATCGCGTATGCAGATGGAATGATATTAGTAGGTCATGGAGCTGTATCGTTTATTATTTTGGTTTCAGATTTTATACATGCTGTAATTGTAATATGGCTGTAAATGCTTTATCGTTTACATCGTGAAACCGGTTTTGTTGCGAACACTGACTGTACACGCAGCACGAGATATAGTTTAAAGCTCTAAAATGCGTCTGAAAGCGTTTTTGTTAGCAACATTGAAACAAAAATGCTACAATAATAAATAAACTGCTGATATAGATTCATATCAGATAATATAGATTCATACAATATTCAAATATATGAATGAGGAAGACTAATCGCACAGCAGGGTGCAAATTGACGTGGGTGACGTAATTGCTCTGCTTATTTAAATGGCGAAGATTATGACACGGTAATGCTAGATTAATTTTAAAGCTTAATGTTATTAAGCGTTATAGGTTAAAAATAACACTTGCAAATAACACACTTACAAATTTGTTTGAACAAACTCTGTACAGTAAGCCAGTGTTTCCCAATCCTGTTCCTGGAGACAGACCAACATGCGTTTTGCATGTTTGCGTGTGTACCATTGGTGTGCCCCAGGGTCCAGGGTTAGGGACACTGAAATAAGTGTTTAAGCTAAATGCAGAAAATGTTGACAAATAAGATCATTTCAAGAGGAATTGTTGTCTTGCAAGCACTCTGGATACTGTTGAACTTAACTATACACAGACAGGTGGACTTTAGCATTAAACATAATGTTCTAGATTGCCGGTCAGGTCAGCTGTTAGTTATTTTACAGGGCTGTGTTTGTGTATTTCTCTTTCCAGTATGGCAGACTATCTTATAAGTGGAGGTACAGGCTATATCCCAGAGGATGGCTTGTCTGCTCAGCAGCTGTTTTCTGTTGGAGATGGTCTCACCTACAAGTAAGTTCTTTTTATTGGGTTCCTCTTCTTGGAGTGATATTGTGCGTGTGTAATGGGCATCCACATTACAGATCAGGACAGAAGTCTGTCCGAGATGGGCTCACGGCAGAAGAGCTTTGCTCTATGGGGGACGGTATTACTTACAAGTGAGTAACTTGGTCCTTTATTTAAAGACATCACATTGAAAACTCTCCTTGTGAGCTCATAAAAGGAAGCAGTTTATTCCAGCTATAGCTGTTCAGGGACAATCAATGGGAAAGTTGTGATAAGTCTTTTGATTCTCACTGTTGCCCAGTTGCTGGTATGTAAATGGGGTTTCAGTTCCGTTCAATTAGATACACGTGTAGAGTAGACAACCAAAGCTTAAATCTGATCAGCCATTTGGAGGAACGGCTAAGAACATTTATTACTATCTCTGTCCCCATTTTATCATATACTTGATGTTTTGAGAGGTGACTTTAAACTGTTTTAATGCTAATTTATTATGTACCTGAATGTTGTTTGCTTCACTGGCAGTA
>JAZGTI010006995.1:0-22398 GCA_036877585.1 Botia kubotai | reverse complement strand
TCACGTTCCGTACAATAGAATCTCCGATAACTAGGGCACTTTCAACAGGTGTCTCAGTGGGTGCGTCACTGAGTGGGGAGAACCTGTTTGTAACTTTAATAGGAACGGAACAATGATGTTTTATCCTGCAACTATGCCGTCTTACAGTCACAAAGTTTCCCTGCTGCAACCGGAACCGAACAATGTATGGACCTAGTCGCATCCAAATTCTGCCATCATATCAGTGCTGACAGAGAAGGCTACACTAAACATGTGGCAAACAGTGCATGTTACAATGACAGGAGAAGATGCCATGACTCACCGTGTTTTACGAGTTATTCTTACTTACCGCAGTTGTTTGATAAACTCAAGCAGATGATAAACGCAGGAGATGAAGACAATATAGACAGAAAACAGCTTACCGGCTAGCGCGGTGCGAACCGAACTGAATCGTATGTAATGAATAACTATCAAAAGCTAGCGGTATCTAGTTAATTTAATATAATGTAATCCGTACACAAACAAGTTACGGTAATGACTTAGACACCAAAAGTAACGAAATAATAAAATAATGAGAAAAGAGGCAGAGGCACAAACCACTTGCAGCAAGTCAGACTGGAACCGGAGCTATGTGGGACCAGGGTTTCTGAGGTGTGGGCAGAGGCTGTAGAAGACCAGCGGGTAATTGTTTAGGTGTCTTGGTAATTTGGCAGACGGTGCAGTTCTGTATGTGCGTAATAGTATCGCTAGGGAGTTTGGGCCACCAGTAACGATTCCTCAGGAGGTGAATGGTAGCTGCGATACCCGGATGGCCTGAACTAGGGCTTTCATGAACCTGAGTGATTACATGCTTTGTTTAAACAATTCTGAAACAACCATTAAGTTCTCGGGGCATTCGGGAGGTCGCGGATGAGCTTCATTCGCATAAAGTATTTTGGTATGCAAGTCCCACTGAACCAGGGCTACTAAAAGTTTCTCGGTAAGGATGTTCTTCAAAGAATATGACCTGGGGGTAACCTCAGCCTGACGCAAGAGTGCATTGGCCTTGGTATTTTTAGAACTGGGTGAAGAATAATGACCATCTTGCTTGGCGAGGGTTTAGGAGCTTGACTGAATGTAAATATTCAAGATTCTTATGATCTGTAATTACGGTAAAAGGATGTATGTAGTTAGTATTCTGGCGAGGGTTCCCGCTGGCGACGAGCAGGGTGCGGAGCAAGAACCTCCTCTGTAACAGTGTTTACTTTTTTATCGTTTTTTCTATATGTATGTATTTTCTGTATTTTCTTTATGTATGTCATTGCTATTATACTGATTACTGATTTTATTTTATTCCAGTAAAATTATTTTGCATGGCACTCTTCATAGCTGACATTGTTTCAAAGCATCATTACAGAATATGCCACAATACCAAAAACCCACAATGGCAAAAAGGCACGAGTAGCAGAGAAAAACTCCCAAACAACAAACTTAAGATGAACATTTTTGCAAATACTGTGAGAACAAAAACAAGTATGGCAAGAGTTGTTTGAATTTCTCACAAGCAAAGTTTCCCATTACATGTATTTATGGAATGTTTGTAATCTTTGCCAGGAAAAGGATACTGAAACCTCTCTGAAAAGTCTATTAGTTCACTGACCATTCCTTAACCCTCTGAGGTCGGCGGAGGCGCCGGCGCCTCCACCTGGCTTATTTTTTTATCTGTAAAAATGATTAAAATACTCCTTAAGTTTGTGGTCATACAAATGAAATAAAAACATAATTCAAAACTGTAAAGGGCCTACTTTTATTCTGTTACTCTTTCAATGGAAACAAAATAAAAAAAATGAAGAAAAATAAAGAAAACAAACAAAATGCACTTTCTGTCGACTCTTTCTAAGTGAACTTTTTTTTTAAGTGTGTGACAAAATGAGCTGTAGCTCATTGAATACTTAATTTACAGGTTTAAAAAATATGTCTAAATAAATCTTACAATGTCTCCTATTAAATATACCAGTCCACATCGAAAACAATTATTCACTGATTATGTTATATGCATGAAAGTAAAGAGAGTGCCAGTATCTTACTGTCAGCTCATTAGCGCTAATGTGACCACGCCCCCTCGCTATTCATAAGGTAATCGTTTCAGCGAGACGTGAGAATAATATGCATAAACACCATTTTCTCAAAAACACATGCATGCATATAGTTGAAATATTATTGTAGCACAGTTTGTGCTGGATACAGTGTAACCATACTTAAGCAATTAATAATGTTTTTAATGGCTTAAAAAGCCCAAATATAAGAGCATGTCTAAACTCTTCCAGGGCCCAAAAACCCCCTCAGACTCCAGAGGGTTAAATTTGTCATTGTAAAGTCACATTGATACGCGCTACTGTCAGTTAATCTTGTTTATCATTAAACACTAAAGTGTTTGAATAGGGGCATTCTAGTGTTGTTCTACAAACTTAAATAAATAGTAAAGTTTAAATACTGACAAGAATAGAGTAGAATAAACAAAATTTAGGACTACAACTAAAACAGTGACTTTTCGTATGGACTAAAACTGGGTAAAAACTTTTTACAAACTTTTTACTTTACAAAACAAACTGACAAAAACTTGCTCATTGTAATTCATGTGTTTATTTTCTTTACAGATTTTAAGCCTTTAAAGTTTCTTTAAGAAACAACTTATTTAAGCAGTGACTTCAACTTATGTCACTGCTTTACCGTGACTTTAATGGCCCTCTTCCTTGATGGTGAAGTTGCACCAGAAAAAACACTCAACAACCTTTGACAGAATTCTTTGAAGGAACATATATATCCTTTAAGAAGAAATCTAAATGTTAATCTGAATCCACAATCAGAATGTAGCTGTACAGAGAAAAATCAACAAATGTCATGCCATTCATTCTTTAGGCAAATGTTGCATGTGTAGCGTATTTGTATCTGTCTTTCATAACTGGCATATTGTGACTGATTCCAGTTCTAGATTACTTCCTCAAACAGGTACATTATAAAATAAGCGTGGCACTAAGAGAGGAGACTTGAGCTATGAGCAGGATGTCAGTCTGTACTCTGATCTGGGCCGTGCTGCTGCTGGCCAGTCTGGCCACGGCTTCACACTTCTATGGAGGTTCAATGTCCTTCAGCCCAAGAAGGAACACTAATGGTACCTACAGGGTGAGAATTTTATTGATTGGCTTACATTAACTCTAATAATATTCTTTACATATATATTTGGTATCATAGAACAGTGGTTCTTAAATGCGACCCAGAGATGCTGGCAGGTATATTTTGATAAGGTCACAGACAGTAGGAATAAACAACATTAATAATGCAAATAAAAAAATTGGAATTAGGAAAACAAATTGGAGTTAGGAAACAATGGAAAATCAAAATACTTTAAAATATTTATTGGAAAAAAATTGGAGAAATAAAATGGAGAATAAAAGCTTCTCATATCCTTTTAGGCTGTCAATCAAACCTTTTGATATTATTGGTGCAAATTAATCTGTTACTTGGAATATATTACTAATAGTAAAACAATATTTGTCACAGTGTTTGTTCTTGTAAATTAATCTATCGCTCATTTGTACATTTCCAAAACTGTCATCTTTTTTGTTGGTATGATACAGTTTATAATTAATTTTAAGAAGCTTTTGGAATAAAAAAATTAGGTGTCGTCAAATTAGGTGTTGATGTGTGCTAAGTTAAAAAATTATGTCTTATTACAGGTGGATATTCGCTTTAAGGAGGCGTATCATGTTTGTGATACAAACGATTATTGGTATTGTGGCTCTGGAAATTGTGGCTCTAAAACCAGTTATGCGAGTGGTCAAATAGATTCCAGTCTCAATGGTGGTTCCTGGTGTCAGACGGAGGCAGTTATGACAAGAACTGTCTCCAGTAACTCACCCTTTCAGCTACAGTAAGCATGCATACAGTATTCAGATGAAAACGAAATCTAATTCACTCCAGAAGCGTAAATTATCTCAAATTCATTACTAATAAAAACAATGAGCTTATGAATGTGTCAACAGAAAAAGCAGTTGCTGCTGGATTTTTAATGTGATCACAGGTGGTGGAAACTGGAGACTTCTAACGCTCATCGACCTTGGGACAAGATCTGATACCGAACAGCCTAACAGATCTCCAGTCGCCACCACGCTACCCATCATAAGGTAAAATCACAGGGAGCTTTCTCTGGGCTGTCAGTTAATTTTTCAGTTTGCACATTTTTGGAGTTCACCACTGTTTAAAAAAAATTCCTGTCAATAAATTGTACAAACAACAAACTTTGCATTTGTAGCTCATTTAGCCTTGGTTAACATGCTTTTTCATGTTTATAAACATATAAACATCATGTTTTTAAGATAATGTAGATAAATCGGATAAATTAAAAGATTGCTCACTGACTTACACTGTTAGAATGTTCAGCATTTAAAATCTAATGCTGTCATTGTAATGTGTGCACACCTAAATGATTAAAACTGCTGAAACTCATGCTGAAAAATGATTGAAACTCATTGCAAGATTACTGTGTTTGGGTTCTTTCCAGAGTTCCCCAGAACTGCCCGAGGACTTACAACTTGTTGTCCTGTGATCCAGAACATGACCAGGTCAGATGCAGATATGGAGTTTTCTCTGCAAACGAGTGTGGAATGTGTAACCAACACGCAGGATTTACTCTGAACCAGGTAAGAGTGAACAAGTGTATTCTACAATACATTTAACAATCTATGCTTACAATATATACAGATTTGGTAGCTGCTTTGTGTATATTAATTAGGTGTTTATTAAATACTGTACATACTGTACATTTCTTTCTTCCTTAGAACCCCTGTACTCTGTCATACAACAACACTTCACGTGGCGTTTATGCATTTGAGCTTGTGATGGAGGACTATCCTACTCAGAACATAAATGTGACCTATTCCAGCAATTTTTCAACAATCAGAGGACCTTACGTCAATACTTCACTAGGGATTTCCTCCACTCCACCACTGGGCAAAATACCTCTCCAGTTTGCTGTGCAAGGTACTGTTTACTACTTAAACCGACCTTGCTTGCAATTGCTACATTCTGCTGCAGTCTTTTGTTGATGGTTATATTGTGGTTACAGTGGAGGATCCTGTACCGTCTTGCATCGAGGGTGAATATCTGCCCCGATTCGTCCACCCAACACCTCTGCAGGGAGAACATCTACAGGCTCGTGTCAATCAGGAGCTTGAGATCAGAGTGATGGCTTCTGCAACCTTCTCAAAGTATGATGAGAAACTCAAAATGTCTGTTTCTCATTTCCAAATCAGTGCGGACTAGACCTTTAGCAGAATTCCAACATTTCACCCTCTGAATGTAAACTAGCTCTTTAACATAACTGGAGCTATTTAATTTATCCCTCTTTAAAATATTTGTTTGATTTGTAAGGCAATACATATTACAGTTCCCTTTAGTTGCAATTGTAATGGTTTTTAATGATTGTAATCATTTAATTGTGCATTGGCTTGCTATTTACTCTATGCTTATGTTAATCATGTAGTATCTTCGATGTGGTCATCAGTGGACCTCTGAACAGCACAAAGGAAGTCACCACCAGTGGAGAGTATGTGATCAACTGGACACCAAATGCAGATAGCCTTGGTCAACATTTTCCATTTTGCTTTATTGCAGAGGCCCGAAGCCTGAATGGGTACGGTTAAACAAGCAGGTTACTGTAATAAAAATACAGCATGCCTTAAAAATAAGGCTAATTGATATTTCTAACATTTTAGGTCTGTAACTTACCAATCTGACATGAGATGTGTCATCGTTGTTGTGAATCCTGCAGGTATTTATAGTGTACAGTTCTTAAAATATGTTTTATCGACTTTATATTTAGTCATCACCAAATATTTGTAAATTACTTATTACTTATTGTTCTTAACTGCCAAATATTCTATATTTTTATGATTCTGTACTGTTCAGGACCAAGAGCCGATGTAAGATGCACTAAGGATGCAATGTCAGTGACAATAGAAAAGACCACTCTTACCAACATCCATGAACATCATCTGCGGCTAAACAATGTGTCTGCTTCCTGTCCAGTTTCTTATAATACCACCCATGTGTTTACAAACTTCTCACTGACCGACTGTGGTACTCAAATGGAAGTAAGAGTTTACTGTACAAGGACTAATGAGTTTACAAAATACAATTTTTAATTGTTAAATTAAATTTAAATAAATTTAAAAATGTTCAGGTTTGCATCCAAACAACTTCTAAACATCTTTCATCTTTTTAGGAAACTGACGAGCATCTTATCTTCAAGAACGAAATTGTAACGTTTGATAATCCAGCCGATGTTATAACCAGGAAACATGAAATGGGAATTGAAATCATGTGCAAATACCTAAAGAAAAGCAGCGTAACAACGATGTTTAATGCTCACCGACCAGCTATTAACATCTCAGAAAAGGGATTTGGCTCGTTCAGTTACCAGTTCGAGTTTTATAATTCTGATTTCAGCAGCAGAAAAAGTCCAAGCTTGTATCCACTGGAGTACACTGTGGGACAGACCATCAACATGCAGATTTCACCTGTCAATGTGGTGCAAAACACAGAGTTGTTCCTCGAGTCCTGTTCAGCTACACCCTATGATAACCCTAATTATCCCATCTCTTATCCCATCATTGCAGATGGGTAAGGCTATACATCATTTACCCCTCTAATGCATAAATGATTAGCCCTTATTATCCATTAGGGAACAGATTGGTGATCCTCTTTGAGGTATTTTTATTTATACTTCAATGGTCCCAAGCTTCTCAATTGTATCTGACAATTAAATTCCTGTCATCATGTTTTTAACATATAATCAATTTATTGTAGTAATTTTAGTACTAACTCATTTTAATGAATGAAAAAAAAATCATATTTTTCTTTGTGCAACATGTTTTTTTTACTTTAAAACAGAACAATAATGTAAGCATCCAATAAAGCAGGCCAGATTTGTCCCACAAATAAACAAAATATTCATTTGCTATTTTTTTAGATGCAAGGTTGATGACACTGTTCAGTTCCTCACAAGACATCAGTCAAGTGTCAAGTTTAGCATGGAGGCCTTCAAGTTTATTGGACAATATGACCAGGTAAGGACAGAAAACAGATAGTCTCTGTTTAACCCCATACAGAACAAGTCTTTTGATTTCACTCTGTCTTCCAGGTATTCATCACCTGTTCCATCATTATCTGTCAAGCCAACAATCCCAACACCCGCTGTGCTCAGGGTTGCACCAATGTGACAGTTGCTTCTTCAAATTCACACGTTCACAAAAGAGATGCTCCCTTCCAGACTGCAAGCCACTTCATCTCCCAGGGTCCTCTGCGACTGAAAAGAAGTTTATCACTTACTGGTAACACACGATTTTACAGTTTTTGTAGATTGTGTTTCATTTCACAAAAACTGTAAAATTGTGTTTTATTTCATGTGTCACCAAAATGTTCCTTATTTACCCCCAGAGTTCATTCCAAGCCCAAGCGTGAATCTGAATCTCGTGTTCGTCGGTGGATGTCTCCTGGCAGTTGTTGCCATGGTGTGTGGAGTGATGGTCTATAAATCCAGGGCTTCCAAAGTTAACTACCAGCGCTTGAAATCGGATGAGTTTTGATTGAATTGCTTGATCTACAATTGATTTGATCTACAAACAAGTGATGTCAGACAATAATTAAATATACTTTGCTAGGTGTACTTCTGCATTTTTCATATTAGGTAGATTCTTTGGGCGAGGTCACATTTAATAGAGAAAATATGAAAAACAACCTTTTAATGTGTCTTTAAAGCCTTTGTAAGCTTTTAAACCATTAATGTTAATAAAATTATCTTAAAACTGTTTTTCAATGCTTACTGTTATAAAAAGTGAGTATAAAATCTTTGAGTATAAAATGTTTTTTTTTCACATATTACATATCTGTTTGCATCTGAGGTCACAAATAAAACCTGTGTTTCATTACCTGAATGTGTCTAGTGTTTAAAGATATATTTTCTATTGATTGGTGTGCACAAATATTTCATCAGTTGTGGTCCTCAAATCTGATTGGACAACAGACATTCCTAGAGTGCTGAAATGAATAGGGCCTAACTCTACCTCTGACAGACTGACAAACTGAAAAATGTATTGTATTGTATGTGTATATATATATTACATGTCTTGTTTTAATATATCACTGGATGAGAATGTGCAAAAGGTCAGAGATAAAGGCAGAGGTAGAGATTATGAGCCTGAAAGAAATATGCTATGCTATGAACAGATAAAAATACATGAATGAATGATATAATCAGCTTACTACAAATCTGACAAAGCTACCACAATCTCTGATTTTTCTTCCCATTTTCAAAGTTGTGTCATAATTATACATACTGTTGGAAAATATGTTGGCTTTCAGATCTTGGTGTCCACACATATTGTTGAGAGGGTCAGACTAGTAACTAGTAACATCTGCAACAAACAGAAGTTTTGCAGAACTTGTACAGAGCTTAAACCTCATAAGATGTATTGTTGGCATTATTGCTTAAGAACTTAAAGTGATGTATGTGTCGACCTAATTCTAGATGAGAGAATCCACCATGTTGTTTTTTAATTAAGTTGAAATAATTTTTTCCCTTGTGGATGCATATAATTGTGTGTAGTTCCTTTATACTAGGTTTAATATAGCATTTAAAACTTGGGCATTTAATATTGTGTTTAGACTGTATTTTACATAACTATATAACCATAAGTAGCATGCCATTTACAGCTACTGTATACCAACACCGTTGTGTCTGGTATGCTATTAAATGTTAATGTGAAATGTGTTACTCTCAAGAAAGCTAACCCCAGACAGGTAATGCTAAACTTTTACCAACAGTTTCCTGTTTAACCAGAAAGAAAAACACACTGGACCATTTTAATGATGGATGGATGCCCTTTTTGGAGCTTAAAAAGGCTATATAGGTATTTTTGTGCATTCATTCTATGGAGCTGACCAGATTTAATTTAATTTACATATATTTTCTTATATAAGTGTGTATGTGACAAATAAAAATCTTGAATCGCTTATAAATATGTCATCTAACCACAAGATGGCAATATTACACTTTAGAGAACTCAAACGTCAACGCACTTTCTCCGTGAGACTTTAAATGACCCTTTTAAACTTTAAATTGTTTTCTTTATTTTTTATCGACTCAGATAAAGATCACATAAAAAATACATAGACTTATTTGTAAAATTTAATGCTTTATTAATGTTTTCATTCCGTTTCATTTTTAAGGGTAGTGGACATTCTGCTATTCAGTAAATCCACAATTCCATATTTTAAATTCATTAACTAGTGACATCACTTGACAAATAAATGTATTTCTAAATGATTATGCAAGCCCCCACAAACAAGTCTGGGAGACGTTAAAAACAGCCACAACTTCATAACCATTTAAAACAATGTGTTCATTCAGCAATTTACAGTGTATGAGAAAGCAGAGGACATCTCAAGAGTATCTGTGATTTGTTGATAGCATTAATACGTTTGAAAACAGAATCTCTCACAGTCTTTCTAATTGGCAATTAAATTAACCTGAGACACATGCCTCCAACGTGTAGAGTTTAAAAAAACACATTAAACGAATAAATTATTCTTGTTCTTGGCTGCAAAGCGCTTTCTTTTATGAAGGCAACGATTAGGGATTCTGTGCACCTGCGGCTGTTCCTGCAGATTCCAACAATCGACAGAAAAGAGTCCGCTGAGATTCCCACTGCTGCAGTTACCACCAGAAGTTGCAAGCTCAGCCCTCAACCCTCTCCTGATCCTAGAAATCAAATTCTTGAGCATTATCACTGTGGGAGAACCCGTCCCAGTCTGTAATACTGATCCAAAGGGCAGCTTGTACTGCTATTTTTTGTTTTTTTTGGGGTGTTTAAAATGCAAAGAGGATTTTAAGTGGAGTGATCTGAGGGTTGAAGGCTGTGGAGTGTCTGTGTCCCTGTCTCAAACGGTTGGCACAAGAGACAGATTTGGCAGAGCACACGGAACACTGCAGCCACAGCCCAGAAGAGGTCTATGTGCCGGCAGGAAAGGCCTTGCTGCCTTGGAAACAGAGAAGGCAACCCAAAGGAGGCAAGCGCTCAAGAAGGGGGCGGGAGGCAAAGGGAAAAAAGGTGGAGTGTTGTGTATAGAGAGAGAGATAGTGAGAGAGAGAGAGAGAGAGAGAGAGAGGGAGAGGGAGAGAGAGAGAGAGAGATTTAGAGGGGAACTGGAAGCCAGAGGCAGTGAGAACGACAAGAAGAGTAGGTGGTCGAGACATTGGAGAACATTAAAAAAACACTGAAGCACTGAGAGAGTAGAGCTGTGGAAATAAGGTAACTGAAGGACAACTTGTGGCAAATGTTGAAATAAAAATTGAAGGAGACTCAAGCAATCTGTCCCAGATACTGAGGAATTCTTCACACATCACTGCCTGCCTCGTTCATTCACAAAACAAATGCAGGAAGACGAAGAGGAAGCTGGGCAGCACAGATCTGAACACTGCTCAGCATAGCAGGAGGCGGTACATCAACAGACCGGTGCGACCAGGCATGCAAGTCCCCCGAGGAGAAAGTGGAAGGTTAACTAGAGGCACAGATCTCCAAAAAGAGCAACAGGGCAGATACTCTCCACAACATCACCAAGACCGCCACAGATGTCCGGGGAAGGAACCCTAAGAACAACTTACAGCTCCACCAGATCCTTTAGTGGAACGAGGGGCAGGGGACTTCTAAAGGAAAGGGGTCCTGACAGATGCGGCGGTCCCTGCGCAGGGCCCTGGGGTCGACCCACGGGGGCTGCATCTTTAGGTGGCTGGGTGTGAAAGTGTGCCGTAGGAGTGCACTGCTTGTTGCTCTGGTCTGGCTGGTCTCCTGGTTGTTCCTCAATGGACTGGTGTTCGTACACAAAAACATGTTCTCAGACTTCTGCACAGACGACAAGAGCAAACAGATTCTGCAGAGGGTGGTAAGGCTAATACTAAAACTTATTTGATTTAGATTAAAAGATTTTTGAATATTACACAATATCATATATTATAAAAACCCTTAATATATTTACCTTAATATATTATAATTACTTGTTAGTGTTTCCTAACTTGAGAAAATACGAGTGAACAAATAAGCATTTCCCCGGATTTGCTTAGATTGTGGAAAGTGTAGGTAGGAACATAGGAAAAGTTTATCTTTTCAGTTTCTAGACTTTCACCATACTGATCAGCTAGTTTCAAAAAATGCAAATATATAAGGAAACTATCTGACAGAAAATCAGTTAGTTGTAGTCATACCTCAGAGAATTTCAACAAACTTCCCACGAAATCATACACTAAGCATTTCATACAGTAGGATTAATCAGTCAAGCAATGAATCCTGGGTAGTCATGCTATTGGGCCTCCATTAAAGGATTATGCATTGTTCCTCAGGGGACACCTAAAGCTCTTTTTGAGCTAGTGGATTACGTGATGTCAAGTGAGTGCTGAAGGAACATTTTGTTTGTTGGCACATTGTGAACCATAAATTATTCCTGGTGGTCTTTGAACAGGGACTAAAAGGTAATTATTGGCATGTTCCCATAAAAATGATCAATTAGTGAAAAACTTTTCACATGCAAATTGCCTTTACTGAAAATGAAGTATCAAGTTACAGTACAGCCATATAAAAATATAAACACTAAATATCTACAATAACTAAAATATAACTACCACTACTTTAGATGGTAAACTATAAAACAACAGAATAGTAAACTGGAAAACGTTTATGCAATATAACATAGGAATGAATATATATATATATATATATATATATACGCTGTTACATATTTATCTAGAATATCATTTAATTTCAAAAAGCCCATAGATATTTCAAGAATATACAAGTCATGTATTTGAAGCAGCACTGCAATTCTTAAAACTATCTGTAATTCACTGAAACAGATATTTTTGATCTGTTCACAACTAATAGATAAGCATTAGACTAACATCAGTTGCAAGCAAAAGGAATGCTGCTATGTGCCAAAATCAAACAATTGATGAGAAACAAATTACAGTTTAAGGTATATGTCATTTTGACAATGACTTCAAGGATGCTGTCATTGCTGGTCCGTAGGTCCGTAGTTGATTCCAAATTCCCAGTAAATTTAGTTGATTCCAAAATCCCAGTTAATATTTAGTTAAGATTATAGAAACCAGGTTCAACAGTTAAATGTGTGTGTTGAAAACAAATTTACACCAAAAACACAATATTTTCACAAATAACAACCAAAAGTTTTTATAATTATTGTGTGTTAGCGTTCTATAGTATCTATACTATCTTTCAGTATCTAAACAGTTGAACAGAAGCCGAAAGTTTTGCAGTAGCCTGTAGTTTAAAAGCATGCAATAAGTAGTCTGATTTTGAAAGTGCTCACAAACGACTCCCATCAAAATAATATAATCCACACCAATTATTTCAATAATATAACATTTAAAAAAGATCCGTTAAAGTATGATTGTTTGAACGGATTCTTCCTACATCTCTGCTGAATGTTTTTGGTATGTTGTCACTCCACATTTATATGCAAAGCTCCTCTTACACCAACCCTAAATCATCTTTTAATTTACAATTGAAAAACGCAAACATTTGGTGCATGCAAAATTTTTGCTAAATTCTGATTCGTCACGCACTCCAACCTTTAAACCAAGCTAGCACGGAACATTCTCAGAAAATTGGCTAATGCGCTCTAAAAGTTCTTTCAAAGTTATCTAAAAAACATTCTTGCAGTATCGTTAGTCGTCTACATATCTACATATCATCTACATATACAACGATATATACTAAATATCAAAAATGTTATTCTTAAGTTGTTAGTGGAATGTTGTTAAACGTTTTTAAATTGAAATGTTCAAAGAAGGTTTATATAACCAAAAAGTAATGTTGATACCTGTCTAAAAAACTGGATGTTATAAATTTTTCTAGAACTAGGAAAGCACAGTTCTTAAAAGTTATGTTAGATGTTTGTTTGGCTGTCAGTGCAAAAAAAAGAATTGTAATAATAAATAATTTTTTTTCACATACATAAGTGTAATATACATAATATGTAAATCTGCAGGACTTAAAATTCATTGCAGGAGTTTATTGCTCACCAAAATCACTCATGGATCTTTTCCATCACTCAAACTCCAAAACATTAAATCCTACTTCTCACCTTATGAATTGTAAAACATTCTGAAAGGCTGCCGAACAGTTAGCTTTTGTAAGGGGTTCAGCATTGCGATAAACAAATAGGAGTTGTGCACATTCACACAATAAACTGTTTATGGTTTTTCCCAGCATGTGGCTGAGAACCTTTGGCCAATTACTGTCTGAACTACACAAGACCTTTTTTTAATCAGCGCTTCCATCTGTCACCTGTTCAATAAGGTCTATGTGTAATAGGATTCTTGGCACGGGACCATAAAATGGACTGAATCCTTTAACTGCTCTTATAATGGTGCTCTGCTGCAGAGTCCTGACACAGTTTCATTTTTCGTCTGTAGTGTAATGTTAAGGTTAAGCACAGCTTGTTGATGGACTTTCATGCGAAGATAATTGTTTTGTAGTTGATTTCATGCTTCTGAAGCATTAATCATTAATACAAATCTACAAAGGCACTTTCCTTTTATTTTTTTAACCAACTTGTGTAAATGAGACTTATATGATGTTATATGATATTGTATAATAGCCATAATTGTGATATTTTTAAGAACGTTTTGGATATATTAAACATAAATATGACAATATTCACACACACACAAATAAGAAGTATAATATTTAAAATATATTAGGCAACACTTAGATGTATAAAATGTCCTTACATTGGAAGACAAAATATGAAATCTATTTTACAGGAAGGGCAAACAAAGCCTTTTAATTTAGTTAGGTTTTGTATGTTTTTATTATTAAACAACAAATTAAGTTTTTAATTGTAATTTTGCACAGTGTTGAGACATTTTCTTGATGTCAGGTGTTAAAAGATAATATTTAATGAGCTAAACCTGAGGATAATTTCCAAGTACACACATGTGAACTTTAGGGGAAACTGAATCAACACCACTAAAAATGACCTTAAGAGCAGCTGGCTTAAAGTATTTGCAAGAAAACAAAGAAAAGCTAACTCTTGGGAAATAATCATTTGTGTGAATTAGGTTATCCAAGGCATATGATAAGCCATATGAAAGACAACTGCTTTGTTTGAACTTTTTGTCTCACTTAAGATAGCTTCTAGTCAAAGTGATGAAGTGACCCAAGCCAGCCTATGTAGACATTCTTGGCATGCACTAAACACTAAGGCCAGATGGCAATGCAGTCTGTGGACACCAAAAAAAGAATGCTGTTCTCTGGGGTCTTTTGTTCCATCTTGCTCAGAAGCAAAAAATATTGTTTGCCTCTTGTTTAATATCTTCACTCCCCATTGGAGACCTTTTTAAATAGTGATTTTTACAAAGGTGTGTACAATATATCAGTGTAGAACTAAAATGTAAGTTGTGCTAGTCCATGTTGGGATATAAAGTTTGTTTATATTTAGGTTTAGCGATTAGTGCAAAAACAAATAACCTAAATTACTCCCAGTCGGTAGCTTTTAAACTAGCTTGCCTGTATACAGCACTAGAAATGTCAGAGGTTTGTTATCAGCTAGGCTGGGACTAAACATAGACAGAACTTCATCTCTACAGACCCTCTCACTGGCCTCTAACTGTGTTTGTGTTGGCCAAAAAAGCCTGTGGTCACTTCAGGGCATCTGGTCCAGACTAATGTTTTTTTTTAAACACTGTATGCATTCCTGCCAGATTCAACACATCCATTTTAATGTCTACATTTTTCCAGCTTTGCATCAGATGGGACAACGGTTGTTTTTAGCTCCTGTTTGAATGTAAACTTTCCCACCGCAAGGTCTGGACACATTCAGGATGAACGGCCCCGCCACATTACAATCTCTGTGTTTGTGTGTTCAGTATAGATAATACATTCAGTGTGTTCAGGGGTTGGAAAATGAATGTGTGGAGGCACAGAAAACTCATACTGATTGGTAGGGTGCAGATCAGAGACAGTATGACTCATATGTCATATTTCATGGCTTTGTTTGTAATCTAGTGGTCATGCTGACGGAAACAGATATTTCTTCTTCAGTGGGACCAAAACAGAGTTAAGTACTGGAGATTGTAAGACAGTATGTCAACAAATTATTTTTCATCTACAAAATGTAAACATTTAAAGTACGGAACGCATACAAAATACCAGTAGTTCGTTTAAGCCAATTTTTGCAAATATGAAAATATGCATTCTGTATTCAGTCAGGCTGTTGGTAGAAATATATATAGTAGTGTTTGCCAGAACAACAATCTACTGTTTGTATCTTAGGGTTAGGTATTTATTGTCCTTATTAATTAAGCCTTTAACGGTTTATTCATACCATTAATGGACTGTTAAGAATAATCAATCAATATAAAGATAACTATATTAGCATCCCCACTCTGGACAATGATGTTATGTTTGTCATGTTTGTTACATTATGGCTGTTAATGTTTTATTCTCACATTATTCTCTTTTATTAATTTATTCTTATTTATTCAAATGTTTAATTAAGAACAATTTTTAAACTTTTTCTTTACAATCATCATTATCATTATTGTCCTTGGTGTGAACAGGCCTTACCCCTTGGTATTAAACTTGATATCTTAAAATCATCTAGTTTGTTTGAGAGAGGTCACTTGTTTTATGTCATCAGGCTTGATTTGATTATACAGACAAAACTTTTGACTTGGGACAGTAAACAACAACAACCCAGTATACCCTTTAAACCAAAAAATCAAGTGGTATCACTGCCATTTTCAGCCAAGCAAGCTTAATTAGCACAAATGTGTAAATTTTAGAGGGAATACATCAGTTATTTTTGGTTTTATAAATTATGAATACAAGAAGTCACAGGCTTTGGCTGTCCTTTTGAAACACAGAGGACATATTTTATGTAATGGGATGTGGAAGGCCATCCAATAAACCATTTTGATAGATAATGATAGGGTAAACGTATCGCTAAGAGCCGAATGGACCATTAACTGCCCAGACCAGGCCCAGACTGAATGCAGATGACAGCTGTTTACTTTGGAAGGTGGCAGAGGAGGATTTAAAGTGCAATCTTTTTGGAACCTAGATCAATCTGGGCCCCTAGGGCCCCCAAACTGACATATATATGTGCAGACTGCGGAGGCAACCTGTAATTAGTTCAATTTTCATGGGAGAGTGTCAAAGAGGAAAAATAGCAGAGGAAAAGCATTACTGTTTTAATATTATGCATAAAAATGATTATTTGATTGTTTTGTGAGATTAATGTGTGAATTTTATGCATGAAATTAAAACATGCTGACAGGTGGCATTGGAACCATATCTTAACATAGGCACAAATTCAATAAATGTGATATGAGATGGAACTAAGATTGAATTAAGAAAATACGTCACGCTGAGATGCATCATAAAACATATATACTGGAAATCTGTGTGTAAGGAACTCAATGCAATTGGCTTTTTATCTTAGATTATAAAGAGGTCAAAAGATAGAACACAAAAGCATTTTAATTAAAAATCTGCAGGAAGCCTTCTTTATATTTGATAAATGTGAAATTAATTTCTGTGCATTTATCCCTTTCAAGTTCTTTCCGCACTTCCTTTATAAAAGGGAACATTCTGACCCAACCATTTATAATTCTTAGCTAGACTAGTTCTTTAAAACCTTGTCAGGATAAATAATAGCCTTTTAAATAAGCCAAAATTTCTTCAGAAAATGTTAAAATGTGTACAATAATGCAATGGTGCTTGCTGTTGCAAAACATGCCAGAAAGGCAGTGGTTGCCAGGGCTTTGCTGGGCAGTTTATAATAATAATCTGATTCAAGTAACAGCATACCTCGTCTTAACACACAATTATGTCCATATCACAAACCTGTACTTAGCTTTAGGGGTTTGTTTAAATCCTTAGTATGAGCAATAAAAGTTGCGATGTTTGCTTTATTAATCTGATGTACTATTATTATATGTCTTTGTTTCAGTGTGACGACTATCAGCAGGGTGTGCTAACCGGCGACCTTTGCGAAGACCTCTGTGTAGCTGGTAACGTGGAATACAAACGCTGTCTTTATTACGAGAATGGCAAAAAGGTCATGGCCGCCAACTGGCGCGGGGTGCCTGTTGTTCTCAAGTCTAAGCTGGAAAACTTCTCCTCCTACGAGGGTTTAGCTCTGCTAGATTACCAGGATGTGGCAGGGGGAATGGGTGGTGAGGAAGAACTCTCACCGCTGGATGTTGTCTTCTACGCCACCCTGGAGATCAAGAACTCTCTCGGCCTGGAGACAGGAACAAATCTAACATTGCCCCGGTTGTGGGGCCAGAGAATGATGGAGAAAGAGCGGACTTACTCGCGAGCTGAGCTGGCCTCGCTTTGGTCTCTTCTTCAACAAGAGGAATACACCTTCCTAAGAGTACTGCAAGATTTAACCCAGCACGTGGCCAAGATCCTGGGATCCTGCGGCCACTTTTATGCGGTAGAGTTCTTGGCTGCTGGACACGCATGGGACCAACACATCTTCTCTTTGGAGGAGTTGTCACTCAGCCCTTCACCGAGCCCCTGGAGTGGAAGGGAGAGGATGTTAGCAGCTAGAGATATGGTGCCTCGGGTGGCCCTGAGCTTCCTGGAAATGGCGGAGCACTTTGAGAATGACTTTGCACACCACTTACACCTCTGCGATATCAAGCCCGAGAACTTTGCTATCAGGAAGGACTTGACCGTGAGTAAAAGTAAACACAAAGCTGGCGTTTAAAAAGAAGTTGCTTAAAAAGAATATTGAGATTGTTATTGTTAATAAATAACTATTTTACAAACAATATTTTATATGAAATGGACCCAAGATGCAAAGTAAAATACAATCTTGGTACAAAAACATTTTGCAAAGATTTAAAATAAATATAAAACAAAACAACTGCATTGTCAAATCACAGTTGTAATGGTCCAAATTTAAAGCAATTATTATAATTATAGTTTATATAAGTTAGAATTTTCATATCCTGAATATTATATCAACTTATAATATCTCAAACACAGAACAATTATTTTGACTAGAACAATCTGTAGACCAATCTACAGAAGCTATTAAAAACGTAAAGGGAATTTTACTCTAAAATTATGTTTTGAATAATAAAATTTTAAGAATAAAATTAGATGGAGATCAAAACTGAGAGACTGTAGGCATTATACAATAAATATTGACATTACGTAGTCTGTTGTGTTCCAGTAACGCCGCCAAGACAGAGAGATAAAATCTTCTCATACTGAAGGTTCATCTGTGTTATGTTTGCTACTATAAATAACAACTGACAGTTACTATTTATGCAGCATGTGATACGATGACACACATCAATCATGTGTAGATGTTCAATATGCCATTTGGCTATATAAAAAATGTGAATAATTTTATAATTATTTGCATAACTCAATGAACAATTTCTCAGTTATGTTCTAAAAAAAAGAGCTCAATATGGCCAAGTTAAAAACAGCTCTGTCAATGCCTGGTGAATCATAATAGTTTAAGAATGGCTTCTGAGAGAACTAATTAAAGAAGAATTAAAAAATAATTAAAATGTTGGGCAAATCTCATTTCAATATAAAAATATTAAATTAAATGTAATATATACAATAATATAATTTTTTGTAATCGTCAGGTGGTGGCAATAGATGTGGACATGGCTTTTTTTGAGCCCAAAATGCAAGACATACTTGAGCAGAACTGCACGAGTGACAATGACTGCAACTTCTTCGACTGCGTTTCCAAGTGTGACAGGAGTAAAAGCAGATGTGGGTCGAAACGCAAAAACAGCAACCTTCAGGTGAGTGAGCCACTTATTACTGTGACTTGTCATTAATGTCTCGCTTGTATAGTGCAAAATCAGGAAGTGAAACTACAATTATTTAATTCTGTGCAGCAATTATTGTATACCCTAGTATTTTATAGTTCTAATACGTGGCTAGTAATTACATTTGTGGTAAAATGCTGGCTTTTTATGAAACGGAAAATAACTTTGTTTTGGAAAACTCTCACAAAGAAATACCAGTAAAATAGCCCAGAAGAGACAATCATTCTTCAGCTGTAAACACTAGCAGAAAAAATGCCCGGAATGTTAATAGTTCATGATAAGGCTGGTGGGAATCAGATAGTGCCATCATTATTAGTCTCAAACACAATGAGGGTTGACAGGGCTGACTAAACAAAAAAATGGAACGAGCGGGAAACGGAACCAGAATAAAAACAAAAAAATGTATGTTTTATACTGTAGATTCACAATAAAAAAGTTAAAGTAAAAATGTCAATTTTACATTAAAATATAAACCTTACAACAAATAGTGAAGTATGGGGAATAGTGTCATAAAACAAGCAAGTTTATTTCCAGTTAAAGTTAAAGATTGTAAGTTAAAGATAACTGTGGAAAGAAAAAAACTTCCTCCCTAGAAAAAACAAAATGTCAAGGTACAATTCTTGAATGTACATTTGAACAATGTACATTGTACAAAAATTCTTGATTACAATAAAATGTACAACAACAAAAAAAGGTTTGCGATTGAAACATTTAACAAATTGTCTTTGAATTGCACCTTTTTGTTACATTAAAAGAATGTTCAATTTATTTGTCAATCAAACAATAGGCGGTCACATGCTTTGCTCTAGTCATTAACCTTTCATTTGTTAATTGGGTTTTTTCATAGTCAACACCTGTTGTCGGTGCCAACTCCTTTTAAGGAGAACGAGCTAACAGACAGGCTAGCTGCATGAAACCAAGTCCAGCTCTGGGCCACAGGTGGCTGAGACAGAGCCCATCTCTCCATTCCCAATCACTTAACACAACCCTTGGTGACCTCTACCTTCCCATTGTATGGCCTGCCATTCAGAACAATAAGGGCTTTGTATTGTTTAGGCCATTGGGTCAAGGAGACCATCACATCTCCTGCTCGAGTCCCTTTCAAACGGCATGCAAAGCGAATGTGGCTGATGATTGCTCCGGAGATGATGAAATGAGACCAGGATGATGCTAATGGCCACTTCCAGTATTCATACCAACGCTTTCCCATTGGGGTCGATACCTGTCATGGCTCTTTATCAGGTCTCTTTCTTTCTGCAGGTGATCTGTGAGAAGATCTTCAGGTCTTGGTTTTCTCCCACGCTTCTTGGTGCAAAAGCAGGGCTCCCCCTACAGGTGGAGCTGCAGCGAGTAGTGCAGGAATGCGCTGAAACAGACAGTGGGGAGAATGCGGAGCGCAGGCGCGCATTAAAACAGCAGCTACAGGGCCTCCTTATGAAGCTCATTGAGGAGGACACAGGAAACTATGGGGAAGGCCAGAAATATAAGATGAGACATGCTCATACCGCACTGAACTTCTGAAAGTGGGACCTTCTAAATAGCAATCAAAGAATTAATTTAGTCATGTGCAATGCTGGAGAACTTTTTCTTGGATGACTAGATCGTCCAATGTCTAGACTTTATTATTTAGCTGTTTTCCTACAGCTTTTAAAACATTACAGTAGCTGTTTACTTTGAATCTTTAACAGGCCCTTTAACATCTGCCATAGAGGTTAATATTACTTACATTAAAAGTGTAGATATGCTTCTTACTGTCTTAGGCTCTCAAGGAAACACTAAATCATCTCAGATAATATATCAGTTTGATTTGCTGGGGAGAAAATGTCTACCTGTGAATTTGTATAAGCGTTTTAATAAACCATGGAAACCACAGCTGCCCATTGTCATGCTGCATTATATTCTGTGCACATATCAACACTTTGAGAGGATCTAAGAGAGGATCAAAGATCAAACTAACATTTGGCTTCTATTGACTGAAGAGAAAAATTCTGTAGGTTTGTTTGGATCTTCACAGGGGATCAGGTTCCAATCTGCTTCCAGCTGTCTTTCAGAAAAAGGTCCGGTAGAAAAGACTAAACAAAACCTCTGAGCAAGGGTAGGATGAGACATTGCGTGATAAGGGCAGAAAGAGTACGACTGGAGCTCTAGGAACATATTACCAGTGAACTTCACTGATTTATGTTGTTCTGTCTCAGCTGGGCTCCGAACATTTCCCCGATTGGCTTGCAGAGGTCATCACATTGTATGTTCCCAAGGCAACCACAATGGTCTGGTTTTGATCTTCTCAGAAGTAACTTACTGACAACAGTGTGGATGTATATTTGGTGATGACTTAAATGAATCCAGATTATTGTTCCTGCTAAAGATCCAGAACCTGATGTTTCTTGTTTTGAGATCAATGTACACAAAAATAAAAAACAGTGCAAAAACAATCAAACATGATTAATGTTCAAGATAAAGACTTTGTTTGATCTTATTATTATTGTTACTATCTAGTTTTAGCGAATAATTAGAGTTTGCTTACCTGGACATGGAGCATTTGTAGAATGTTATAAAATTATAGCCTACATTTTTAAAGGGTGGGACAGATTAGTTGGGAGATAATGAACCACAGTGTTCATAGTTATACACTGTTTACACCACAGTCTCCACTGTTTAGAAAGAAGGAACAAACTGTAGGGTCTATTATTTGTAGCTGTGCAACCGCCCGCATTTCACTGTTGTTTATATCAACTGCTCTGTGTTGAATAATTCTTTTTTATATTGGAGAAATGTTGGAGACTTTGTCAAAGCTTTGGAAGACAATCCAAAGCACTATATCTTACATTCATATTCTGTGAGTAATGATGTCTTAAATAAAGTGCAGGAGTCAATTCATGAGCTTAGAATGTCTGGGACAAAAAGTTTTTAGAGGATATGTGAATGAATAGTAGCTAATTTTTTGCAGTAACATTTTTTATTTTTTTAACTTAAACATCTTAAACAATGGTACAGAGGTAATGGTTTTACATTCTGGTGCAAACTCATTCCATTTCCACACAAAATGTGTTGTTCTTGCTATAACTCAATGTGTCAAAATTATTACAATCAAATGTATATTAACAAATCATATATATTCATAAAAATAACACACTACTAATAATATACTACTACATATTGATGTAGATACACGATTTAATAATGTGAAAGGTTTAACAGCTTACAACACAATCATATTCTGTATATTTCACATTAAATGCAGTTACTGTAAAATGTTGCTATTTCAAAACATAGGCTGGTTATGTTTTGACCAATGTCTTAGGAATCAGTGCTGTACAACACTTGCTATATTATAATATTAGAAGATTAGTAAAAGCTTACAAAAAGATACAATAAAAAGGTCTGACTTTCTTCTTGTCTCTGTGATAACACAACTATCCTTGTATTTTAATTAACAGCATGTAAATAGATACAGCTTCCCCAGGGGAAATTGCATTTAAATAATAACACTAAAT